>JADRCH010013769.1:0-46213 GCA_019843965.1 Rhynchomys soricoides | reverse complement strand
ATTCATAAGTCACGCTATACCGCGTTACCCACGCTATACCGCGTTACCCACGCTATACCGCGTTACCCACGCTATACCGCGTTACCCACGCTATACCGCGTTACCCACGCTATACCCGTTACCCACGCTATACCGCGTTACCCACGCTATACCGCGTTACCCACGCTATACCGTGTTACACATGCTATATTTCCCCAAAGCCCTCTAACAATTCCCAGGAGCACTTAGTTCTTAAAGGGCTGAAAGACCACACATGACCTGGTCAGGGCTGCCAATCACAGCCCTGCTCAAGGTCTGCTATGCTTTCACTGCTCCACGCACAGGCCACATGTATGACCTCGGGTTCCTTACACATGACATGCTTTGTCTGGAAGACTCTACAGGACATCTCAGCTCAAGTCCCACACTTCAGAAATGTCCTCATTTATTAACTCTGTCACATGGTCCCAAACCTGCTCCTGTGTCCTCCCTCCTGGGATGCCCTTAACCAGTCTTGTTTTCTTCATTCTCCTCTGACTAGCACAAATGGGAGCTCTGTGAAGGCTGGGAACTATCTGGGAACTGAACTCAGGTCCTCCAGATGATGCAAGAGCAGCAAGTGTTCCTAACCACTGAGCCATCTCTCCAACCCCTTCACCTTATTTTTTTTTTTTAAGAATTATTTATTATATGTATATGAGTACACTGTAGTTGTCTTCACACACACCAGAAGAAGGCATCAGATCCCATTACGGATGGTTATAAGCCACCATGTGGATGCTGGGAATTGAACTCGGGACCTCTGGATGAGCAGTCAGTGCTCTAAACCACTGAGCCATCTCTCCAGCCCTCAACTAATTTTTTAAGTATATGTTGCTCACTGAACCTGGAGCTCTCCAACTGGCTAAACTGGCTGGCCAATACATTCCTGGGATCTGCCTGTTTCTATCTCTTTAGGACCAGAGTTATAGAACTTCCACAGTTCCTGGATGTTACATGGGCTGTAGGGATCTGAACTCAGATCTTCATGCTTATGGGGCAGACACTTTACCAACTGTGATGGTTTGTATATGCTTGGCCCAGGAAGTGGCACTATTTGGAAGTGTGGCCCTGTTGGAGTAGGCGTGTCACTATGGGTGTGGGCTTTAAGACCCTCATCCTAGCTGCCTGGAAGCAAGTATTCTGCTAGCAGCCTTCAGATGAAGATGTAGAACTCTCAGCTCCTCCTACACCATGCCTGCCTGGATGCTGCCATGCTCCTGCCTTGATGATAATGGACTGAACCTCTGAACCTGTAAGCCAGCCCTAATTAAATATTGTTCTTTATAGAAGTTGCCTTGGTCATGGTGTCTGTTCACAGCAGTAAAACCCTAACTAAGACATAATCCATGATATCTCCCTGCTCCCTTGCATGTATGCATGTATGTATGTATATATTTTTGTGGTCCTGGGCCCAATACCGACTATGTAAATGCTCTTCCACAGAGCCACATCTTAGCCAGGACTCCATAACACTGAAAGGTTCTCAGCACTGGGGCCACAGCAGGCAATGCCCTGCTCTGGGGGTTGAAAGCCACAGAGCTGTGTGCCCATTTCACCACATATCTTCAGCCTACGTGGGACTGAGCCAAAGTATCCTCACTTGAAACACCACAGGAGGGTGAAGAAGGATCAAAGGAGTCTCAGCCCACAGGTGACACTGAAGGCTCCTATACAAGGACATGATGCCCCAAGCCATGAGAGAAGCACTACCCTGCAGGCTGCGGAGTAAGAGAACAGGGAGCCACAGAGGACACTGACAGCTACGGGTGCAAATGCACTGTGGGGATTTCTGCTTCAAAACCTGACTCTTTAATAAGGAAATGCCCAGCCTCCTCAGTAGATGCCCACATCTCCCTTGGCTCGTCAGTTACCATGGGAACCCCACACTCTAGGACATCTGAGTACAGCATCAGCCTCTGTCCTAGTTAGGGATTCCATTGCTATCATAAATTACCATGACCAAAGCAACTTGGGGAGGAAAGGGTTTATTTGGCTTATACTTCCATGTCGCTGTCCATCATCAAAGGAAGTCAGGGCAGTAACTCAAACATGGCAGGAATCTGGAAGCAGGAACTGATGCAGAGGCCATGGAGGAGTGCTGCTTACTAGCCCATACCCATGGCTTACTCAGCTTGCTTTCTTATAGAACCCAGGACCACCAGCCCAGCCCCCACCACCATGTCTTAAAGTTAGTACTCTAAGCACTACTCAAAAGAACAGACCCATGAGCAGAGGTGTGGACCCTGCCATGAACCCACAGCTCCTTCTGCCCAAGCAGATTGAGTCCTAGGAGCTCCGTCTACGCCAACCTGGGCTAAAAAGATTCAAGGTAGTGGGAGGGAAGATGCCTGCCCCCTCAAGCACATGGCCTTTCCTGTGCTCTCCCCTTCTCTGACACTTCCTACTTCTCTGCTGTAGAAAAAGCAGACAACATTTGCTCCATCTATTTAATTAAATCTAATTAAATTTATTGGCAGTAAGAAAACCTGATGCACAAAGAATAAGTGCCCAAGATAAATCACAAGTGTGTGCCAAGCGAATGGATCATCTTTGCACAAGAGTCTCTGGGCTGGTTTTTATGGCCATTCTTGGGTAGGAGGGACAGGAATCAGAGAGCCTGGGGATTTAATATCACTGCACTCACAGAATGGCAAAGTAACCATGCTATCTGAGTCCATGTGCAAAGCTATACAGTTTGGTGGTCTCAGATGAGGCCCTACGCAGGGCTCTGTTCCTGCCATCCAAGGACGTTGAGCCTCAGGTCATTGTGAAAGGCAAAAGTGCAGGTACTTGTCAAAGATGAAACCCTGACCAACCATGAGTACACAGAACTTCACAGTTCTGCAGCCTGGGGAAGCTGGGCAGCTAATATCTAATCTACCACGTGCATAGGGAATACTGCAGCTCTGTTTGTGCACAGCCTTTGTGACCTGTGGTAGGACCCTTGACAGGGGTTGGGGGGTATGTTCCTTCTGCATTAAAGAAATGGGTTGGGTTTGGGGGAGCTTCAGGCAGCCAGGTGTCCTGGATGACAGATGTTGGTCATTCCTTTCTCTGTAAGCAAATGTCTGGTTCCTCCATCTAGATCAGCAGTTCGAATTCTGTCGGCTGCAATCCCCTTGAAGGTCACCTGACAGATATCCTGCATATCATATATTTACATTACAATTCATAACAGAAGCAAAGTTACAGTTATGCAGTAGCAATGAGATAATCTTCTGACTGGGAGTCACCCCAACACGAGGGTCGCAGCACGAGCAAGGCTGAGATCCACTGCTCTGGATTTGCTCGTTTACACACCCCTGCCACCACTGCCTCCCTTTCCCTATACACCTCCCATTCCACTATCTGTAGCTGCAAGCCTGGTGGGGGCGGGGTTCAGGCAGGATTTGTCCTTCTGTGACAGGCTTATCCCACTCAACACAAGGTCCCACCTACACTGTGGTTTGTATTGGGATGCCCTTCCTTTGTAAAGCCGATTAATAAACACACTGCGCGGATGGACATTCAGTCTTTTCCATTTCTTCATGAACAGCGCTGCTAGGAACACAGGTGTGCAAATGACCGAAGGCTCTCTTTTCAGGACCTGAGCAGCTACGAGGGAACAGAAGTGCTACACTGCAGCGATTCTAACTTTTACTTTCCTGTTTTCCTCTCAGAGGGATCACTGCAGATTCCCACCAACACTATACACGAAAGTCCCCCAGTTTCTGCACATTGCTCCCAGCTTGGTGTGTAGTTTTGGTCTGGTTTTTGGTTTTCTGGTTGAGGATGGGGGGAGGGCGGACAGTCCTCCCATGAGGTATAAAGTTGTGTTTGTCAGCTTTCTCAAGCACACACTTACATACTCACAGGAACATATGCCTTCTGCCATGACAGGATGCCCTGTCTGACTAGGCCCTCCCATCTCCCATCACAGAGCCCTCAGGATGTTCTCATGGTCTTCTCTGTATTCCTAGGCTGACCAACACTGTGATATATTTTAGAATTCTCATTGGAGCATGGCCATTGTATTACAAGAAACCTTATTTACCACTAGTTTAGATACCACAGTCCTCACAATTCTCTTGCTCCCAAAGCTGGACACCTCTGAGGTCTCTCAGCTGTCCACACCAGCCTTCTAGACTGCTGGGACACAGGCTGGCCTTGGCTCCCCATAGATCTAGTTCACCCCCAGGCCCAGCCTCTTATCATACCCCAGTTAACAAGTGGAGAACAGGAGCCAGGATAGACACCAGCTGGTGGACACTAATAACTGTTCCGGACAGCAGGGAATTGCTTTGTCTTCCTGTCAAATAACCATCTGGTTAATGGCTACATTGTTGTACCCTGCTTAATATGCCAGTGGCCACTAGGTGCTTACCATTTCTTAGTCCCTGTCCCACTTTTTGTATAATCATTGAGCACCGTAAAAAAAGAAAAGAAAAGAAACAAAGTGCCCTCCCCAATCTTCCCTGTCACACAGTTCTCAACACTTTCAACTTTCAAATGCTTTCACAATAGCAGGCTACGAGCTGTGTCCCTAGCAGAGAGCCTACCTGGGGACAGGGATTATGTCTCACTTATGCATTCCTAAAAACGTCATCTTAGCTCTGGACAGGAGTAGCCACACTTCATAAGCATTTGGAGAACTGGCTCTTTAAAGTATGGAGACACAAATCACATGACCCTTCTAGCACACAGGGAGGAGTTAGAGTGGGGAACACTGGTAGAGCAGCCTGCAAACCTAGTAACATTGATAGTCACTGTTGGAGAGGAAGAAATGCCCCAAGGAGTATACTCTTGAGGCCTGGAATTAGAGCAAGGTCCTTCAGGATCCCTTGAAACATCTAGAAATATAGTTTATCTACCATGGATATCTTTATAGGAGAAAGACCCTGGTGACAGAGTCTAGGGCTAGTGGGAAGAAGACTGTTATAGCAATCCCATTTTGAGGACCTGTGAAGGAGTCCATGGCAGAACAATAGAAGGTGATTTGTATCTAAGGGTCACAGTGGGTGGGGAGAGAAGCAAGGGTTAATGATGCAGGGACTCTCTAGAGACAGACGTAAGACACGGTGCTAAGTGGGAAGAGCAGCATCTACATGGGATTCTCAGGGAAGTAATCCTGGGAGCTGATCAGAGAAAGAGAATGGGAGAAAGCCAGGGTAGTCTGGGTTCCCCACTCTGCAGAGGGATGGAACAGCAATTCTGATATTCAGAGCACATGTGTGTAACTCACCCACAATTCTCTAACTCTGTCTGTTCTAGGTGGCTATGTGCTGTTTGATGTTCCATAAGTTTAGGATATCTTCAGCCATTATCTCTTGGCATACCTTGTCTGCTGCCTGCTTTCATATTGCTGGTAGCCTCTTTGTGCACATTATCAACTCAGGGAATATATTACAATCTACTTACTTGAAAAGTTAACACTCTCTCAAGGAAAACACAGGCAAAAAGATCTACAAGTGCATAATAGGACAGGAGTAAGAGAAGTCAAAGGAAAGGAGACAATAACAAAAGCTGCTTGAGAAAAATGACTTGCTGCTCCCAGGGGAAGCCAAATCAGGTTAATGTCTGACTTCTCAGAAAAACCACAAGAGGAAGCAATAACAGAACCAAAGTGAGATGACATGTTCAAAGTGCCCAGAGCAACAAAAATAAAACTACCAATTTAGAATCCCACACCCAGAAATGCTTTCCTTCAAAACTGAAGGCAAAATAAAACAAACATTGAATTCATGTGAGTTGATGTACCTTCCAAGACATTCTGAAGGAAATTCTTCACACAGAAGCAAATGAACCCTGTAGGCAATGGAAGTCCATGTGGATGGAGAAGAGAATCAGTAGCTAATTCATTACATAGGGAATAGATGTATTTGTCTCTTCCCATCTCTTAAGAAATATAAAGTGAAATCATATAAAATAATGTATGGAGAATATTGCTAAGCCTATAATATACAGAGATGGAGGTATGACATTTTGCCAATGTCAGAACAAAGGGTATGCATGTATGCAATGCCACTTCCCTGCAAAAATAAAAATAGATGGAAAAGTGAAAACCTAACGAGGTATCACTGGGTTTATAACATGAAGATATGTAAATAAGTATGTAAAAATACTATAGAAAAGGTAAAAACACAGAGACACGTAGGAGTAAATGTTTCTAAATATGACTAGAATTAAGCTAGCATAAACTTAAAGTCATTGCTAACAAGATATATACATTTTGAATCTTAGCTATATACAAAAGACTCAAAAGTAATTACCTACACTATAATGCTGTGTTACAAAGTATTCACTTAATCAAAAGAAAAAGACACAGAAAGAACAAAGGAGTGTAAAAGATATGAACACAAGGAAAGCATTAAAAGCAGGTTAAAGGCATCTCTGCCGACAGAGACATACTAAATGTGAATGGATTAATAACGAAACCAAACGGAAGAGACTGTCAGACTAGATTTGAAAAATAAATCCAAAGACCCAGCTCTATAGTGCCCAGAAGAAACATGCTTTAGATAAATTTTAAAGTAAAGGGGGGAAAGCACTGTAACACGAGAAGAATTTAGATAAATTTTAAAATGGGGGGGGGGGGAGAAACATTGTAACATGCAAAGAATAGACACAAGAGAAGTGGATGGCTATGCTAAAGACAAACAGAATACAGTTTGAAACAAAAAGTGCTACTAGTAACACAGAGGACTATTTCAGTCAACTCAGAAAAGATACATGACAATTGTAAATATATTTGTGCCCCCCCCCACCCATCACAAAGATCACAGGACTCCACTACACACCAAGAAGACCAGGGAAAGCCATGACACAGAGGTGAGCTGTAGACAGAGAGGGTCACACTGAATATGAAGATAGGAACTCAGCCAAACAAGGTTCTTTCTTTGGAGATAAAGATTTCAAGTTGACTGTGGGGATGGCTGCACACATATCTGTGAACATACAGAAAGCCTATGGTGTATGCTTTTATTTCTTTTATGTGTGTGCATTTCATTTTAACCTTCCTCAATGAAAATGAGTTTGATGGTATTTAAAATGTTTCTTTTGGCTTTGAAACTACTCAAAAAAATGCTTTTACTTATATTATTCAGAATAACATTTAAATATTATAAAAGCTGTTGTCCAAATTCCTGAGGCTGGCAGGAAAAAATAATACGATCCATATATACATAAAACATATTTTAATGTTTTTAAGTCATGAAGACGATGTCATAAATTTGAAAAAAATTTCAAAATATAACCTACAATCAGACATGAATTGGGATGAAATCACCCAATTAGCATGTCAAAAAGTAAAATCCAACACTGAGATTTGAAAAATAAACAGACCCAGACAGAGTTAAGGTATCCTCGTGAAGATCCTAGGCTTCAGGGCAAAGCTGTCAAACAAGAGAAAGAAATTCCATAACTGGTAAATAATAAAAACCAAAATCAGTCATTAATCTAGACTACTGAAATGGCTAAGATATAAACTGTAGGATATGAACAAAGATGAGTAACTGATACACAGCACACACAGGAGTGAGAATCACTACTCAGCTCCCAGGCCATGTAACGACGAGTCGGTAACTGAGGCGGGAAGGAAGAGTGAAATACCGCTGACAGATATCTGCAGATATTGAAACCAAGTCACTTCCATGTAAGGCAGGTACAGCAAGGTCTTCCTGACTGAATCCAACACAGCACAGCCAGGTTCCCAGCACAGAACTTTGACTCTAATGATGGATAACTATGTAGAGAAAGGAGTTAACTAATTCTTAAAGGGATGTGGTGTTGCTATGGAGATGGGAGGGGGAAAATCCAGACAACTAACAACAGGAATGGAAACGGACTTTCTGATAAGGTTCCTAGTTTGTACAGAAGACAGTCTAATTAATTAACTCTTAACTCTGGTGTAAGACTAGAGGAGCACAATTTAAAGAAGAGATAGTGTGTATTAGTCAGGGTTCTCTAGAGTCACAGGTAGTCTCTATATAGTAAGGGAATTTGTTAATGACTTACAGTCTGTAGTCAAACTCCCCAACAATGGTCAACAGTAGCTGTGAATGAAAACCCGAGGATCTAGCAGTCGCTCAGTCCCATAAGGCTCGCAGGCGAAGAAGAGCGAATCTTCCTCCTTCCAATGTCCTTATGTAGAGCTCCAGCAGCAGGCTCAGCCCAGATCAGAGGCGTGCGTACCACCACACCTGAAACTTGTGTCTTCCAGACTCAAGATCTAGATCACAGGTGAGCCTTCTTATTCTGGATTGTAATTCACTCCAGATATAGTCAAGTTGACAATCAGAAATAGCCACTACATAGTGGTTCCTTGTGTTTTGCCCAGAAATGTGACTGCCCCCGCTTCCATGAAGAAGGGGTAAGGGATCAATGACATATAGGTGCCAAGATGGACACCTACGTTGTTGCACAGGATCCTGATGCTAGAGCCATGATATGTCTTTAGCTATCCAAGTCTTTTTCTACTATTTAGCAACATAGAGGAAATCAACAGGGTCGTGTGAACATCCTCATTCACTCTGATAATCATGGAAAACATAGTGCTCTACTTTAATGCCCAACATGTCTGCTACTGTCACAGAACTGCAGAAATGACTGTAGGGTGGTGGTTGGGACCCACTGGCAACTATGAAACCACTCCCAGATGTCATAAGTGAGATACAGTCCTCAGACCCAGGACTTCCCCTAACCTGTCTCCTTCCCTTCCCCCTCTGACACTGTATAGCACCATGAAAGAGAACACGGAGATCCACATCAGAGTTCCTAAGTCAGCAGTGGTGCTGAGACATGGAGATAGTTCTCAAACTTTTACACCACGAAGTATAGACTGAAAGTTAGTTGGTTCCAGGGACACAGTAGTAATAATGTAAAGGGTTTGGGGCTCCTGTGCAGACTCTGAGCAGCCAGGATTGAGATGATACGGGGACAAGGGCAGGACACAGGACATTCAGAGTCTAAATTTTAGACCTGGGTACCAAGAAACAGTTCCACCAACACAAGGAGGTGGCTAATGGCATCGGAGAGCACACACTGAGTCATAAGCCACTCGGTGATGACAGCACCTGTCATATGAGTATAGCACGTGACAACGGGCTCACATGGTCTCTGACAGCCAGACCTACAGGTGTGGTCTATGCTAGAGTGTGGGGCTATGCAAGAATGCACAAGCATAAGCAAGAAGCTATAGGTAAGTAAGAACATTCTTCCTCTCAGAGGTCCCCTTCCTCAAGGTACTCACAGGCTGATTGCACTCCTTAAGTATAATAAGGGACAAAATTCAAAACCACCTTAAGTATAGGACAGTAGGGCATACAATCACTTTGAATACTAACATCTATAAACAGTTCCCAAGTACTTACCTTTGAAGCAAGAGATCTGTTTGGAAATATTGCAAATTTTTAAAAGGTACCATCTCTCAGATGTAAACAAAGCTTGCCAAAATTGTGGCAAGTGCAATGTCACATGCGCTTTCAAAGACTTAAGATGGCTTTGAATTTTGTACCCAAGTCTCGTTGTCAACCTGCAGAGAATGCTTGGAAACCACTGAAAATGGCCACCAGAAGCTGTTACCAGATCAGCTGAGGAATGTGACAGTAGGTGACACTTGTTCTCTCAGAAGGGTTGTATCAGCAGTCAACCCTATCCTGTACCAAGGACACACATGCAGTGCCATGATCCAGTTCCTCGCGTACTGTTTCCAAATAAACCAGTAACCAAGGCCTTTGAGACCTGATTGTCCCAAGGTGAGGGGACTGCAAAAGCCTCAGGCAGAAGAGATCAACACTGGTGTATTAGAAACATACCTTTGAATAAGCTGCCCCTCTGCCCTATCACAGATGGCCCTAAACTCTAAAGCCTCACCTGCCTCTGCCCTCACCTGCAGAGTACCTGTCACACAGCAAGTGGCCACAGAGGCTCCCAGAAGAGTAAACAGACCCCTCCTGCTGCACTGAAGCTGAAGCCTGAGACACTGTGTGCACAAGGGAGGAGGAGCAATGACCTAGTTCAGCATCCCAGACTCGCAATCAAGCCTAAACAAAAATCAAGCTACTCTGAGAGGTGTCTGAAGAGGAACCAGGAGCTATGCACCAGAATATTAAAGGGTACAGGAGGCTGCAGGCCATGTCCCATCACTGTCCTGTCCCAAACAATCAAATGTCATGGACCCTAAAATTACATCCTGGTCTAAGAACAAGTTTCTTTTGCGCTATAAAGGCAAAGGAGAAGCGCCGGAGAGTGCTGGGTTAAGCACTGTACCAGTCGCAAGGTTTACCCATCATCTCATTCCCATACTGCACTGTCATTGCCAGGAGGTCCTCTCCAGAGCACAGCTGACACTGGTGTCATGCCCTGGAGCCACTGTGGCTAAGTAAACCCTCTTATCATCAAGTTAAGCTGCCTCGAGTAATTCATTACTGGAGTGGAAAAATGAACTAATATGCTTTTTAAGCTTCCCCCTTAGCTACTCTTAGCATAGATTAAGAGGGAGGGGTCAGAAGGAAAACAATGCCCTTATTTTAAGCGAACACATTAGATAGCCCTGTCCTACTGTGCACACTGTCCTACTGTGCACACACCACCATCCGTCTTGTCTTTGAGGAAATAAGCCTGGAAAGTGGCTATCTGAGCAGACCCATCAGATGGGTGACGGTGTCCAGAAAAGCCCAGCCCTACTGGGAGGGAAAGACTCAAAGCCAGATACTCAAGCAGGTCAGAGGTTGTTTTACAAAGAGAAAAGCAGTTGTTGGTAGTGTGTCAGCTGCTCTTGCGACCTTAAAGCCATAGTTAGCTGTTACCTATCATCCCTAACAAGTAAAAACAGCATAAACGCACATGCATGCTAAGGAAACAGAGCACGGGAGGGACAAGATGAAAAGGCAGATGGAGAGTTATTGATCGTGGCGAGCACAACGCCACACGAGGTAAGCTTGGCTCTGGGCATGTCACAGAATCAGATCAGTGCAGAGAACAGCACAGAGCTTAACAGGGTCTTGAAGGCAGAAGCAGCTTCGTAAATCAAGGTTGAGCCCCAAGTCCAGTTCTAAAGTGCAATCTAAGAATCAATCGGCACCCTCAGAAGCTGATATAAAAAGCATTAGCTCACGGCATGAAACTGGCATTTCCAAAGATGCAATGGCTTGGTGCTGAGGCCTTCAGTACTCACCAGGCTCCAAGGGAGAACAGCAGGAGATCCAATCAAGGAAATGACCATGCCAGGACCTTGCTGAGGTCACCACAAGTGAAGCGACCCCACAAAGGCCAAGGCTACTGGGCAGGCAGGTCTCGGTTGGGTATATGTGTGGGCAAATGAGTTCAAATTTAACATATCATAGAAGCTTCTGGATAAATTGTCAAGCCTCCTCTGCAAATTACCAGGTCAGGCTCAGAAGTTTTGCTGCCCCAAAGATACTCTAGAAAACCAGAATTTTAATTCAGAAGGAGGTAGAACTCCACCAACTGCAAAAATACTACTACCACTACTAAGAATGATGATGATCATGATGATGATGGTCGTGGTGGTCATGGCAATGGTAATGTTGGTGGTGATAATGGTGTCAAATGAAAAAAAAAGTTTAAAGACTGTGTTAGTCTACATTAAAAGGAAGACTGAACAGCGATCTACATCAGCCCTGAAATACCAGAGACTAAATTGCCATTTGTGTGGGGCACCATCAGCCACTCTATCAATGACAAGACTAGTCAAAACTCTGGTCCACTGATGCCAGAGAACAATGACACTGGTATCAAACACAACCTCAGACAGTCCAGGACAGGTAAAGAAAGATAAGATCCTAACACAACTGAGTATACGTGAACAAGAATAATCCGTGTCAAGTAAACCCCATAGGGTCCATACAGTCAGACAGGATGGAGCACACACAAGCAACCTAACTTACACAATGCAAGACTCTGAATCACAAGCCCCACACCTGCTTTTACTGATTCTTTACATGGCTGTACAGAGTACCAGATGGTTGGTCTTTCTGAGTCTCTATTCACCTCCAGAGATATAACTTACATTGAAAAGTGGAAGATAATTTCAGAAGAGAGGGGAGTAGAGCCAGACTATAGATACCAGGGATGGAGAGAGAATGGCTAGACAGAAAGGCACGCAGACAGGAGAGTGACTTCTCAGCTAAGTATCAACACAACCAGTCAAACACCTCAACGAATTTGTGAAGCAGATTTTAAATACTCCGAACAAAGAACATGATAAAACTCTGATGTGACAAATATGTACCCACCTGCCACTACACTGTCCACATGCCTTCTTGGGTCACAGGGTCCTCTACAAACAAATACAATGACTAAGAGTTGATCGAAATGACTTTATTTTTTAAAGCTGGAACCTCAGGTCAAATCATTTATGTATATACCTCACAACACATTGTCACAGAGACCCTGGGCAGGGCCTGTTCTGATTTGCCAACTTCCCTGGGTGCAGAAAATGAAGCTAACACAGAATACAGTGAATTCCTCAGTCTTAGCAGCTGTTTCTAGAGTAATCCTTGAGTTTCAGTCAGTAAACTGTGTATTCACTCCTAGACAGCCTTCCAGTGAAAGATGAGTCATGGGGCACAAAGCCTCTGCCTCGATGGGTAACTTAGCATGAGATCTACTTCCTCTTCTGAATTGACTCAGAGGTCCCTGCTGCCCATAGCTCTAGGGGCCTTCTCTTCCCTGCTGCAGACACGCATGAGCTGGCCAATTTCCGAAGTTTATTGTCATTACGACTGTGTCATATAACTTCTGCAGCTCAAATTGTATTTTTAAATGTTTTAATGAGCAGAGCCACAATCACAATAAATTCCTGAAACCACGTACTAATTATTTATACATACGTCTCAGACGAGCTATAGAACATTATGTTGAATACACTGACACAGGAGGCTGGGGTGGAATGAAAATTTACACAGAGCTTCTATTTGAAATAATACCCTAATGATTTCACAAAAGGTAGTGAGATTGTCTGTACTGAGCCACATATCACTACCTGAAGAGTAAAGCACCATGTGAATCACCAGCAGACAAGCAGACAGTGAAGGATCCAGAAACAGAATCTTCTAGAAGCCAGATGTGCCCTACTTAATGAAATGACAGTAACAACAATATCCCTTCATCTGTTGGAGTCCGTGTGGCTATCCCAGTAGTATCTACAAAGAACAGCCATGGTTAGAGATGTCAACATGTACTGTGCTATTTTCTGAATATTTCTCTACCTGGTTTAAGTTCTATATTGATTTAATACTGAAGATAATCGAGTTTGAAAGTTACTGATAATAACAAAACCACTTAACTAAAATGAACTTATTGGTAGAACCCAGTTAGAATTGTACCTGTTTAGCTTGAATGTCACCCTTCTATATCAACTTTATGTATTCATCTTGGATCATTTATTTATCCTGCATATACCGCTTCATTCTCTTACTCAGTAAGGCCTACGATGCCTACAGCAATGCTTATAGTAATGTCTATAGCAGTGTGCACAATATCTATAGCGATGCCTCTAATACCTTGGAAAAATCTACAGCAGTGTCTATGATACCTACATCAATGTCTAAAATACCTCTAATGCCTTCAGCCATGTCTAAAGGAAGAGGGACAGAAACCCCTACAATGCCTTCATCAATGTCTATAGTGCTATCTAAAGCAACATCTAAAACACTCTCACCAATGTCCACCTCTGCTATAGTAATGCTAGCAGCAATATGCATGGCAGTGCCAATTATACCTACACCAAAACCTATAGCAAGGGCTGTGAGAGATGCTACAAATTCCAGAAATACGTTCCTTCAAAAAAAAAAAAAAAGACAGATTCATCATTAAAGCTTTAAGCTCCTTATCTAAGTGCTAGGCACACTGCCACAGTGTGAGAGAGAATCATTGAAACTCCAAGCTGAGAAACAGATGAGTCAAGCTCTAGTGTTCAAATTCCTGTCTTGTTTTACATTTCTGTTGTAAATTAATTTTGTGAAATAAGATCACTTTGTTTGCGGATGCTACCTGAACTCATGTAAGCACCGATCTGCTGATTCTAATATCGTCTGTGTGCATTCAGATCAGCGCAAAACCAACATCTTCTCTCAGCTTTATGTGCACGGTGAATAAGGAAGGAGACTAGCCAATGGATGATGCTTGTTAAAGTAGAAAACTGGAAAGAGGAGATCTAAGCCGTGATCATGCACAGAGATGCGCACACTACCCACAATAGCCCGGGTGTGGGATGAGCCTCCGCGACCTGCCACGGCTGGTTAGGACAATGTGATACATGCAGCGACATTTTATTCACCCATGAACAGAGTTTGTTGTTTGCAGGAAAATGGATGCAACTAGAGATCATCAAAAACAGAGATATTGCAGGGGCTCTCTCATGTCTGGAATCAAGGCGGGAAAGACATGGAAAATAAAGGAAAGGGGAAGATATGGAGTCAGAGAAGGGTGAACACGAGAGTGAATGGCAAAGATAACCAACTTACATATTAGGCATTTGCAGAAACCTCAAAATTAGACGTATTCTGCAGTGTTAGAATGGGCCCATGAAAAGCACACTGTAGTGATTAGGCAAAGACTTGTCATCTCAAAGCCAGTGAAAGGTCTAACTATTCCAGTGACCCGTTTCTGCTCTTTCACTGACGACGTGAGTTCCATTCGTTTAGTTCCATATTTCCTACAGCCCAGGTGGTTGAAGAGTTGTCTCGCACAGAAGAGGAACTTGAAAAGGCTGAATCAGCTCCAGCCAGGTGATCCCTGCTCTCATGAGATAGTTTATACCCTGTTCTCTTCCTCTGCTCTGAGCCCAGGGGCATATCTGGAATCTTCTTTAAGTTCTTTGTAGACCAGTATATTTGGGCTGTTTCCAAAGTACTGGGCACCATTTTATTTTATAGTAACATTAGACAGAGTAGGTAGCATTCCTAGTCAGGTTTAACAGTGAAAGTTATCAGGCACTTAAATGGTTGTATCACCTTGTTTGTTACATTGTTTCCAACAGCTTTAGCTGTCCATAGATTTAGTGAACCAACCTCCCTCCCTCCCTCCTCTTGTTCCCTCCCCCCTCCTTCCCTCCCTCCCCCCAAGCACCAATATAAAACTTCCTTAGAAACCTTAGCTCCCAGCTTTGTGATTTTGGGTGCTGCAAACATTAGGGTTTCATGAGTTATGTCCCTGAACTTCATCCTCTGTCCAGGAATTTGTGTGATTCACATCACTCACTGTGTGAGGAGTTCAATTCCTTTCTAACAACATGAAATACAGTAGACAGTCATGGAGACCAGTGGCATGTTGTCACAGTGCCCACAGAGGCTGTCACACCATGCTCATTTCCCATGTGATCTGCCCTCAGCTTTGAGCTCTGCAAAGCTTGTAGACTAAACCCCCTCTAAATCACAGCGTTCCATCTGAGGACAATTCCCAGGCCACCATCTGCTCAGGGTAGCAATGCATGGCCCCACCCAGCTCAGTATCTAAAATAAACACACGAGAAGGTGGTTCTGTAGCCATACTTCCCTCTTGCAATACACTTAATAAACCATTCCTCCTAAAATAAATAAATAAAATAAATACACAACAGGCAAGCACTTCAGCTGGTACAGAGAGGGGCTCCCCTCCTGCACACTTCATTGTGACTCACTAGGCAGTCTCCTTCTGTATCTGGGCTCCAAGGGACCTGCCCGGACTAAATGATGATTTTTAAAAGTATAGTGAAATAATCACATAAATCAGCAACTTTCCTCTTACGTCTCTTGAATATTGTGACCTACTCATAATTCCATGTGCTATCCATCATTACAGCCATTCACACATTGATGGTCAGCACTGATGGGTTCACTGTGACATCACCACTCATCCTGTATCAGCCCCTCTCTGCTCTCCATCCCTTCTTGTTCCAGTTGTTCCCTTCTGCTTTCCACATTCCATCATTCATTTCTGCCTCCCACATTTGTGAGACAGAAGCCATGAGATACTTCGCTTTCCCGGTCTGTCTTAGTTTGCCTAATGTTCCCATCCCCCCTCACTTTCCTAAAGAAAAATAAACCATAATGGTATTCTTATGGTCTGGATAAAACCTCATTGTGCACGTATGCACATATAGTCTTCTTTATCCATTGATGGGCATCCAGGCAGGTTCCCTGACTCAGCCATTGTGAACAGGACATGATACACAAGGCTATGCAGGCGTCACTACTGGATGCTGACTTTACTTCCCTGGATATTGTGGTGTTTTCATGGAGAATGGTCCCATCAACTCATACATTTGAAAACTTGGTCCTCGGTTCATGGAACCATTTGGAAAGAGCTAGAAAGTGAGGCCTTGTGGTGGAGGTTTATCACTAGGGGTGGGCTCTGAGGTTTCAGAAGACTCAAACGATTCACAGTAGTCCCCCTCCCTGTCCCCCCTTTCTCTTCGTGCCTCGTGATTGTGACTTAAGTGTGATAGACTTGGATATTCCTTCACTCTGCCATCATGGACTCTAACCCTTTAAAACTGTAAGCCAAATTAAACATTTTCCTTTTTTAAGATTTATTTATTTATGTATATGAGTATACTGTATTTATCTTCAGACACCAGAAGAGGGCATTAGATCCCATTACAGATGGTTGTGAACCACCATGGTTGCTGGGAATTGAACTCAGGACCTTTGGAAGAGCAGTCAGTGTTCTTAACTGTTGAGCCATCTCTCTGGACCCATAAACATTTTCTTTTATAAGGTGTCTTAGCAATTTTTTTTTTAATCACTGCAATAGAAAAGTGACCGAGACAAATGGTTATTCAAGAGTGGGTCAGCTGGATCCTGTAGTAATTCTTATTTTTTGGTTTTGAGGTTCTTCCATACTCATTTCCTTCATGGCTGGGGTAATCTCCATGCCTATCAACTTCCAGAAAAGCTTCCTGTAGAACACTGGCATGGGTTTGCTCATATTTATTAGGCTCCATATTTTCCGTCTGCTTCTACTTTGCTCAGAGTTTTTATCAATGAAGGGGCGCTGAATTCTATCAAAGGCTTTCTCTGTATCTTATGTGCTGATCAAGAGTTTTCAAATTCTTTATTCTATGTAAATGTAAAGCTTACTGATTTGCATATTTTGAACTATCCTTGCATCCATGAAATGAACCAACTTGATGACGGTGCATGATGTCTTTAAAGTGTTGTTGAATCAGTCTGGAAATATTTTATTGGGAATTTTTGCTTCTGCTCCCATCAGGGTTGTCGGTCTTTAGTTTTTGTCACTGTGATGTCATCGGGGTTTGGCAATACTTCACAGAAACTATGTTATGGAGCAATTGAGGAACGCTGATTTTAGTTCTTCTCTAACTCTCTGGTGGAGTTCTTAGCTGTAAGTTTTAATGACTTACCAGCTCGATTCTACTCAAGCTTCCGAGAACCATTTCCATCTTTGTCCTGCAGGTTTAATCAAGTGTCTGCTTGCAGAGAAGAAGCAAGCTGACACCTTTCAGCCTTGGAAGCAGTAATGGGAACTGAAAGCCGGGTATTATGCTTTCAGCAAACACTCTCCGCACTGATTATTTTGCCTAATGTCATGGGAGCACCTTGGTTACTTAATCATTTTCATAAAGGCTACAAAATGCACTAAATACCAACAAGCCTCGGTGTGATCTACGGAGAATCTAAGATATGGGTTGACTTCCTTAACACAAAATGAGATCATTTTCCTTTAACTTTGTCTCATTTTTCCTCTACAATAAGTAGGTAGCTACTGCACAGATACGGCCACACGTTGGATGGGGCTCTTCTGTTAAAGGAGAGTAAAGCGGTCTGTCACTACTTTTGCTTTCTGCAGTCAACTTCCTTGGTGGGACACAGCCAGCCCAGAGCACCAGAAACTTCTGGGGAGACACAGGACACAGCTTGCTACAGGAGGGTCAGCTTCCAAACAAAGTGACAGAGGCAGAGGTAGGGCACACTCTCAAGTGGCTGTCAGAGGCTGTGAGAATGCTCCCAAAACACTGAAGGAAAGGGGGGGGCTGCTTCCACATTGAAGAAACAAGGCAGGGCAAGTCTTGTTTCTGGTCTTCTTATGCTTCTGTGGTGGCAAGGAGATTTCACCAGTTTCTGTGACAGCGCTGACCACAGCCTCTCAGGGATGAACTTTGTTATCTAGTTCTCAAGTATATTGGTTAGAATGGCATTTGGAGACAACTTGAGGTTTACAGAAAAGCAATCTGATTACCAATAACTCGCCATTACTGGAGATGCCACTGGCATAATTGATTGGCGTAAGTGGATGGAACCTCCTGCCTGTTTGCTGCTGCTGAGAAACAGCCCTGCTCGCCAAAGATCTGTGAAGGAGTCTCCATTCCTTTCTCTCCTTTGTCAGGCTGGGGCTATAAATGTTTTCTCATGCACTAGGTGACTTTGAGGAGGTGAAAGCAGAAGGGACTAGCTTCCTCACACAGTTCCAGTCCCGTGTCCTGCTCAGGTGTGGTGCAAGCAAGCTACCACAGAGCACCACATTCTTCCGTTCCAATCTCAGTCTGTCGAATCCGACTGAAGTCATTCTCCTCTTCTGCTTCCTGGCAGAAGTGTAAAGATAACCCATGCATCCCCTTTTGTGCCCCCCTAGCCCATGCTCATTTAGTCCTGCATCCGCATGCCTGGTTGCTGATGGTGGGAACAGGGAGGAAAGGCTGCCTGCCTATGTGCAGAATGGCTGCTGAGACTGGCCAGGATTCAGCAGACAGATGATAAGATAGTATCATACAAATGTGAAGTATCGGAGGAAGGGTAGAAGATGGCAGTCTCAGCTAGGCAGAAGGCATCCAACAAGAGGTCTCAGTAATCTGAGGGGCAAGAGCCTGAAACTCTGCCACAGCAAGTGGGTATGACACTCAGTGTGAAGCTGGGGTCCAAAGAGCCTGGAGGTGGCTGGGTGTGACTAATGAGGGGGTGGAGAAGGAGACAGGGAAGGAAAGAGGGTAGCTGGAGCCAGATCGCACAGGCCTTCCTGTGTACTGGCAGAGAACTGAGTTTTATCCTCTTGGCAGCATTGAACAAGACGTATTGCCTGATTTCCTTTACCATTCTGATGAACGAGGGCAGAGTTAAACAGCCAGACCCACAGAGAGGCAAGCCACAGAGCAGTTCTAGGTACAGATGGTGGAAGACAGTCTGCATTCCAGCTGCATCAGGAAGGCAGAGGTTCCCTAACCTGGCTGAGTCTGTATGGGGATATATCCTGTGATGCTGATGCTGGGCCCACATCTGGTGCCCACGCCCCACCCCCACCCCATACATTGTCTTCTTCAAAACTTATCTTCAAAGCTGCATCCCTCCCTCATCCTGCTGCCTTTATCCATGATGAGCTTCAGCGGGTGGCACGCAGGCATAGCCTCTTTTATTTTTCTGTCACTGATGGACACTAAGTTTTGAGGATGCAGACCTGTTTACAGAATGGCTGTTCTACACCTTAGAAAGGTAGTATCCCAGCTGTGCCTGATCTGGAGTCAAAGGCTGAGGCTCGCATCTGTGCAAAGGAAGATGTCTGTATGCGAACATGCGCTCATTTAATAAAGATGTTCTTTTAAAGGATCCACTCACTGGTGTGTGGTTAATTCTCGCAAGCTACCCATGAAATGTTTTTTTCAGTTTGGTATAAATTATTTCAAGTACACACTGAAGGATAAAAACACTGCTCTACTGACTTCTTGTATTCACTACGTCTAAATGAAGTTTGTTTCCCTAAGACACCAGCTATATGTGCAGACATGCAGATCTGTCTCCTCGACCCCATTTCTTATTCCTGATCAGTTCCAGGATCCTGAAACAGGTGTTTGCTCCTAGTCATTCTCGTGCATGCTTCTGCACACAGGTGATGACTTATGCTTCTACAAATGCCATGGAAGCTTCCAGGTATGCACATTAGAGGTGCGTGTTTGTATGGACACATTTAGTTTACACTCGGAGCTGTAGCACTGTGGGAATAACGCAAAGCCACACCTCCTCCGGCCCATAATAAAGCCCCCCCCCCCCCCCCCCCCCCCGGTGATTAGCATCACTGCAGTGAATCACCCTGTGTGTCTCTGGAGCCTATCACACAATTCTCCTGTTCAATGGTTCTCAAGGTGAGGAATGGGGCTGGCAGCCTCAGCACCCAGTGAAGGCTGAGACTCACAAGCTCTCAGACGTAACTCAGGCTAGGGGCTCAGGAAACATCTGTGCTTTATTTAACAAGTTTATTAACTACTGAATTCTGGTCCAAGCTCGAGGTTAAGAACCTGCTCTCTGTTCAGTTTCCATGGTACCAGTACAATGTATGTCACCACAAGCCTGTATACCCTTGACATCTAGACAATGCTGACTCCTCACTAGTCTGTGTGGCTTTTGCTAGGTTTGCACTTAAAAGTATCTTAGCTCCAGCCCATATTGTGAATGGGATCTCCATCGCCATCTCTGCTGCCACTAGGATGACTGTGCCCCCACATACATAGCTTGTAAAATGTTTGCTAATTGAGTACCCAGACACCTTGGCCACGAATTCACTTTGTCAATGGATTGTTTTGATCTTCTATGTGGCTGTATCATGTACAGTTTTCTTTTATCTCTTTAAAGAGTGCTGAATAAACTCCCATTGTGTATATAAACCAATTCCATTTGATGGACACTCAGGATGAGTCCATGCTTGCCTTTTCCTGGAGTGGGAAATGAAGAGAGATGTGCAGGTACCTCTGTGGAGTGCTGGCTTTGATCACGGGGATTATTTTTAATTAAGATATTTACAAGCATCTCATAGCTGGAAGCCACAACAGTGTGACAGCTTCTCATCCACTGACATTTTCTTATTAAGGTGGAAGATAAGAATTAATAAAATTAAAATAAGACTGAAAATATATAATGCAAAGAAAACCTTTGGGCTTTAACACAATAAAAGAAACATTTTCCGAGCTTCCCCAATAGTCGGCTCTGAAAGGAAAACATCTGCCTGAGAAGGAAGCAAAGGTTAACAAATGAGGTGAGAATCTGACCAAGAGGTCCCAGACTGTGGAAGAACTGTCTGCCTGCCCCTTTGTTCTGGAGGGTATGGCTCTGCCAGAGGCTTTGGCAAGACTTTCATGAATCTTAGCTATTGTATAAATGAAAACTTAGGGCAAAGGGTTTTCTATGAGGAAAATTGTGCTGTGATTTCATTAGCTTGTCTCTGGACTGTTCAGGTGAAAAATTACTCTCAACTCAGTCTGCGGTGTCACTAAGAAAATATAGCAAATTAAACACACGGCATATTTTCAGAGAGAGGCTAAAAGGAGCCTGATTAATTTCACATTACTGGGCCAGTGAGATGGACTAATGCGTAAAGATTCTTGCTGCCAAGCCCAACAACCCAAGCTCAATTCTCAGAAGACACTGGGTGATCCTCTGACCTACACCTGCTCTCCATAGCACAAGCACATTCCCATATTCATCCTCCTCCTCCTCTTTCTCTCTCCCTTTCTCATAAATAAATATAAAATAATTAAAGTTTTACACTACTGCAAAACAATTACAAAGTATCAAAAAGCCAAAGTATCCAGTAAGTTGTATATATTATTTGTATATACATTGTTTCTTCTACGCTCTGATTCTATCACACAGAGAGCACAGCATGGTACCATTCAAATGGATTATCCAAGCATCAGCCCCTCTACTCGGCATACACATCACCTGCATGTGTACACACAGTCAGAAACCAAGCTGAACTGTTAAAATACAAGTCATGGCATGCCAATATAGTCATATGAAATACTTAACTATTTCTGTGAAATGGCAAATTTTGGTGATTTTTAACAAATTGAAAAGACCACAACTTTCAAATGGAATTTCCAGGGGTCGGTGAGATGGTTCAAGTGGTAAGTGCCCTTGCCACAAGCCTGAGAGTCCTAACTCTGATCCACAGAATCCACATGCAGATGGAAGGAAAGGACTAAGCCCTAGAAAATGTCTTCTGGCCTCTGCATGTACTATGTAGCATTAAGCACACATACCTACTTGCACATCACATACACACACACACACACACACTCACACACACACACATACACACACACACCAGGAATAGTCTTTAAGTTTTTTGAAGTAAAAATGTCACACAGAAGAGTGAGTCTTGTAAAACAGAGGTGTGACTTGCTCCTCCTCTTCACATCAAAGGCAGCAAGTTAACAAATTGCTTATTATCTCATCCCGTGGCACTAACCCACCCAGAGCCTAGAGACAGCGTCCAGAGGATGCCGAGCCACGGGACACTGCAGCCTCTTCAGAAGAAGTGGCTACACCAACTCCATGGCAAGCATCTCCCTGCTGCCTAGTCAGATCTTCAAGGCTTCAACACAGAAGGTGTTAGCAAGTTGTTGTAGAAACAGCAGGAGGAAGGCGTTGAGGGAGGGGGTAACATACACAGCCGCAGAAGAAAAATCAAAGCACAAGCAGGTCACAGCAAAAGCCAGATGAAGTAGTGTCCTCCCACTCAATGGCTACCTCTCTTCAGAAAGTCCAGTCAGCAATGATGGATCATGTCCCTGCCATTGCACCAGCCTTTACTCCCTCACTGGGAAGAGGGGAGAAGAAACAGAGGTAGACACAAGACCTCCAGCTGATAGATGTGTGTGTGTGTGTGTGTGTGTGTGTGTGTGTGTGTGAACAGGGCCAGCTGCAAGGTCAGGCAACATGGAGAACAAAGCAGACTCAGAGCTGAGAGGAAACACTTCAGAGGGGAGAGCAGGTGAGACATGAGGATCAACAGCAGCAACAGGGGGACACCTGGAAAAGAGCCATTTCTTTCTTCCTTCCATTCTTTCTTTTAATTCTTCTCTCAGATATTATATCCTGGCCACTGGTTCACCTCCCCTCCCCCCCCCCAGTCTCCCCCTACCTCTACCTCACCTCATAAAAGAGTAGGCTTCCCAGGGACATCAACCAACCACGACATAACAAGATAAGGGTCCACACATACCATCATATCAAGGCTGAACAAGGCAACCCAGTAGAGGAAGGGATCCTATAAGCAGGTAAAAGAATCAGGGACTGCCCACTCTTCTGTACAGCACTTGAGTTCATCGTGGAATCCCAGTAAGAATAGGAGGTAATTTAAGAAATAAACAATTTTGAAGAAACAAAGAATCAAGTGTCTACTTACTGATTTTGACACATAAAAACAAATAATATATTATACATGTTACCATATACAGTTATACACAATATGTAATTGTTAACATATACAGTTATATATAATATATAATTATATAATATATAATATATTAGATATTATATGGTTCTTATAATACAAATATTACATATATAACTATATGATAATTCTTTCTTCCAGCAACATTAGTCCACTCAGAAATAAAAATTATACTCTTATTTCTATCTTGGAAATAAGAAGCTCGAATAAAGGTTTGAGAGACAGAAAAAATATTTTGAAAAAGTAGGAGCCATATAAGAACCAAAAGCACAGAAGGTGCAGGCATCATATACATCTGACTAGATGGAAGGCAAGCCCAACATTGCGCCCTGGACATATGCACTAAACTAGCACAAAGTAGTCCATAAATGTGCATAATTAAATCACCAATCAGTGTTAATAATGAGAGGCAGCAAGATGACAAATACCAGCCATAACAGAAGAAGATATGCTCTAAACAACACACTGGTACACTATTGTAAAGGGGCAAGCTAGCCATGCTAATGCTACCCCCAATTCTTAGGAGGCAAGCCTCTAAAGAGATACCCTGTTGTAATAGAGTTTTTAAAATTATCATCATCATCATCATCATCTTCATCATCATCATAAACTTGCCTACAGGTATGTCAGTGTTATGCATGCATTGTCAGCAGAGGCCAGAAGAAGCCATCAGATTCCCTGGAACCAGAGTTACAGACCACTGTAAGACACCATAAGGTACTGGGAACTGAACCCCAATCCTCTAGAAGAGCAGCCAGTGCTTTTAACCACTGAGCCATCTCTCCAGCCTCAATATTGTTTAAAAAAATAGAAATAAAAACATGCATTTCTGGTCATGTTAGCAGACCATGTCAAAATGTTGTAGTAAACACAGAACATGCAAAGAAATACACACACACACACACACACACACACACACACACAACCCAAGCATCTACTAGCAGGAACATGAAACTCTTACAACATAGTCAACACCAAACTTGGCTACATAGATGGATTAATGGCAGTATGTGTGCCTGAATCCCCAGACCCAACACAGCAGGTCCTTCAGGTGTAATAAGCTGGACACCACCCAGCTCTCATGCAAGCCCTGAGGGACAACATTCGTTCCTAGGGAACTTAAATCACCAGTACTGAGACTGTTGTACAAGTGTCCCAGCTCCAAAGTTCTAACAAGTTCTAAAGTTGAAATACTTAAAAGCTGAAGTAAGGAAGGAAGGAAAAGAGAGAGAGAGAAAGAAAGAGAGAGACAGAGACAGAGAGACAGAGAGAGACAGAGACAGAGAGACAGAGAGAGACAGAGAGAGATCTGATGTCTGACCAACCCAACAGTGTGAAACTTCCCATCTTTATGCATCCGGATTCTGTGGAAATGCTCTGGAATCCAGAGCTGGTAAGAAGACCTCCCAAGTTGAGCACACGTTAGCTACCATGGCAGCTAAACCTGCTATGGATCTTCTCCTCTGTATGTAACAAAAACTTCAGACAAGCTATGAACTCCCAGTGGAGGCAGCTTCCAAAGAGACATAGAGGGAATGGGCTACAGGAACCTCCCCAGGGCTGCTCAGGAATCCAAAGGACGGAGAAGGCCACAGAGGCACGTGCAGATATAAGCACCCCAATATCTCTGCTCTAAAACTCCACCTTTTCTAAAGAATGTTTCTCCCAATAGGGGTCCTCTATCTAGCCGGTAGCTGCTCCTCTGAGTTACTAATCCCTACTGTCCCAGTAAACACCTCCCCCATTATTTTGCTGTTGCCAGGATGAATCCCAGGCCCCTAGGCACAGAACTAAGAATGTGGCCAATAAAGTGATCCTCCCTTCTGCGTTCTCTATCAAAATTAAAGACACTATGTTATTTTTGTCTCTATTTGTAAGCTCAGAATACGGTGCTTAAAAGAATCTATTCCATGAGAAGTATGAATGAAACATTAACAAATGGCTAAGTGTTTTAATTGGTAGTTAAATGTCTGCAGAAGTTCCCTCTGTGAGATCCATAACCCTTTTATTAACCATGCATATAACGCATGGCAAAGGTTGACTGCTTAATGATAAAATAAAAATCAATTATTTAATAAGTGCATTAAAAACTGAGTATTAAATTAAATAAAAATCGGGTAATCAGCCCTCCTCTCAAACAAAGCTCTTACAAATGAAAGAATCCATGAATAATTAATGAACATTCCCTTCCAGCAGTATAGCGGGGCGAGACATGCTAATTAAACCTCATATTGCAGACAAATATTAAGAGTAGGAAAACTTTTTAAATTGTTTAAATATATTAATGTGTTAGAAATGAAGAGTCTTTAAAAGATCAGAAAGAATCTGAATAGTTTTCAATAAATAAATATTAAGAGAATGAAAAGACAAGTCAGAGTGAAAAAACAAAAGACACATTGGGAGAAGACAGTTAATATTTACAAGAACATGATGAAATTTAATGGTGAGAACAAACAACCTGATCAAAAAAAATATATTTGATTGAGTCATTAACAGACACATCACTAAATAAATAAATAAATAAATAAATAAATAATGTGCAGATGGTATTGGTAAACATGGGGGAAGTTACACCTATGTCAATAGGAAATTTAAATCGCTACTGATAGTCTACAAAAAATGTCCAATCATCCAGACGGTGACAGTACCAAATGCTGGCTAAGGAGGACCTGAGAGATAGTCCCAGCATTACAAAACTCAGCTTACCAAAGGAGGTGAAAACTCCGGGCCACATAAACACCTGCTTGGAGATGCTCATTGCAGCTTCGTTTGTAATTGTCAAAATGTGAAAGAAACATTTTAACATTTGCCAAAACCTACAAAATGTACAGCACCCAGAATGAATCCTAACATACTGTGTGACAGCCACCAGTCTCTGGGTGACTGACAAGCAGACCCATGTATTATAGACGCATCCTGGATCCTGCAGAGACTCAGCAACCTGGGTATGACATGACCAGGGGTAAACTGAGGGCAGAGAAGCCAGAGGCTCTGGCAGAAACAGTACCTAGGAACTACAAAGTCTGTAAGTGACTAGACTGAGAAACGTCTGAAGGCCACTCTCCCTGCCACCCTCCCTGCCACTGTCTAGGCAAATGACAATATGGACACATGGGAAGAATGCTAAACACGGCACAGTCTCTCTTATGGACACAAGTTCTACTCTCAGGCAAGAACTATGAGGACAGACAGGTCCCAGGGAGCAAGACAGCAGCCTGTAAGCAAAGGTAAGCAGAAACAGCATGCGTGCCTTCCACACCCGCTGTTCAGGGCCTCCAGAAGCCCCACACGGAAAGTACAATTCTTATCACTCAGGGAAGGCTGGCCGGTGGGGTCTCAGACAGAAGGCTGGGCCCACATAGATTTCCTCTCAACAGGGAGGACATTCACACTTAGCCTGCTTGAATTAGTAAGACTAACATTGTCTGAACTTCTGAATACACTGCAAGGGAAAACATGGTGATGGCTGAAGGAATACATATCCATCTCTGTGAGAACACCGACTGAGATATTTCCTCCTTCCTCTGTCTGTCTGTCTGTCTGTCTATTTCTACTCCTGTATTTCGATTGTTTTCTTGCTTTATTTTACCATACATCTTCTCTGACTAGGATTTATAACTGTCATTTTTTATTCTGACCATTCTAGACTTTCTCTGTTGTTTTTCACTTCTCATGTTGTGGTGACACCCCTCCCCAACCATACAGCTATTTTTGTTGCTACTTCATAACTATAGTTTTGCTAATGCTGTGAATCATAATGTAAATATTTTGGAGACAGGGGTTTGGTGGGGGTCGCGACCCCCAGGTTGGGAAAGCCTTCTCTAAGTCACTCACTGGCCCTCAGGGTACTTCTTCTTCTCTTCCCCTGTTTCCTTAGACTTCCACCACTTCTTCCTTAGGTATGAGAAATCTATGAACTGCATTTTCTCTGAGCAGTGCCCTGGTGCTGCTGTCTCTAAGGCTCACTGCAACAGAAGGGAAGTGTGCATGTGCCTCTAGTACAAGGAAACGCTGGATCTGTGTATGTCAGGGCAGTCAATGCCCACACCACAGCAATGCAGAACGTGTACTCAGTCAGATATGTGCCACATAAAACAAGAAAAGAGGTAGAAAAGGAGAATAAAATAAAACAGTGGACACATCCATCCCAACAGATGAGCAAAACACACAAGCATACACACACCTCACATACACACGCACATACATGGCACATACGCACACATACGCACACATAAGCACACATATGCACACCACACACACACACATATAAACACAAACCATACACACACACACACACACACACATATATATATGTATACACACACACACATACACACACACATATATATATACACACGCACACACACACATATATATATACACACGCATACACACACATACACACATATACATACACAAAAAAAATAAACCCAAGACACAACAAACAACTATGACATCTCTACCAGCTCACAACTTCTCAGTCCTGGAAATCGAGAGAGGACTGCTGAAATACTAAGACCTGGTGCCTTACTTCTTAAACAGTGCAGTGACCACACAGAAGACTCATATGAGCAAATGAACAAAGTAAGAAAATCACTACAAGACCTAAATAAGAGGCCTTTAAAAATGATTAAAAGGTAAGCAAATGGAGGACAACGGTTTTTTTTAAAAGGAAGAACTCAATGAGGAACCTGGAAAAAAAAAAGCACAAGGAGATATTGTCAGTGAGCCCATCAATCAGCTGTAAGGGATAGGGGGATGCTCACCAAAGGGACAGGGGGATGCTCACCCTCAAATCAGAAGACCGCTTTGGATCTCCTGGGTCTTCATATTTCTGTGTGAGATTTAAGATTATTTTTTCAATTTCCATGAAGAATTGCATTGGGATTTTGATGCGGAGCTCACTGAAGCTGTAGCTTGTTTGGAGAATGGACATTTTTCACAGTACCTAGCCCCATGAACATGGAAGGACTTTTCATCTCCTGGTGTCTGCTTCAAGCTCTTTCTTCAGTGTCTTAAAGTTTCCATTTATTTTTGTTTTCCTTTTACTGAAAACAGACCTTTTGCTTACATAATCCATCCTGATCCTGGTTTCTCTCTCTCTGCTCCTCCCAGGTCCTGCCTTCTTCTCCTCCCTTCCAGATCCACCCCCTTTCTGTCTGATTAGAAAAAAAATACAGGCTAAGATGTAATAAGAAAATAAAATGAAATCTAACACACTGGAATTAGGCAAAGCAAACAAGCAGAAGGAAAAGAACCCAAGAGAAGGCATAAAAATCAGAGACTCACTTGTTCACACACTCAGAACTCCCATAAAAACTCTAAACTAGAAGTTGTAATGTATATGCAAAGAGAGAAGAAAATATATATTAAAATAAAAACATAAATTAAAAAAAATGAAAAGAGAAAAAACCCTGACATGGCATCATGAAACAAGGAAAGCCCATAGATGCCACTGAGTTTATTTCTGGTGGCCGTCTAGTGCTGGGCATGCAGTCTACCCTTAGGTGTACTTTGTTTCCCCAGTAAGATGCCCTTGAAGGACACTAAACGTCCACAACTGGAGTTCACTTTTGAGAGCTATGTCTCTGATCAGCAGACTACCTAATACCTTAGTAGAAATCTGGCTGTCACCATTTATGTTCCTAACCAGTTCTCTACATGTCAACATCTAAGCCTAGTACAGAGATGGGACCACACATGGTGACACCACTTTACCATCATCAAAACAACAACAACAACAAACACAACTGGAGATCGCTTCTGAGTCAGGGAGGGGGCATGTGTGCACCTCTCCTTTCAGCCATGACACCATCTGGTGCAAGCCTCGTGCATGCTGCCTCAGTCTCCATGAGTTCATGCATGTCAATCATGTTGATTTAGAGGACCTTGTTTCCTTGGTGTCTTCCTTCCCTCTGGCTCTACACTTAAGGTTTTCATTTTATAAGTCTTTTACTTCCTTGGTTACATTTATTCCAAGACATTTTTCAAGGCTACTGTTAATGGGACTGTTCATAATAGCCAGGAAATAGAAACAACCTAGATGTCCATCAACTAGTGAATAGGAATTGAAAATATGGCATATTTACCTAACAGAAATATCATGCTGAGAAAAACATTAAGAAAAAAATGAAATTCTGAAATTCATAGGTAAATGGATAGAACTGGAAAAAACTCCCTCTTGAGTGAGGTTAATCTAGACTCAGGAAGATAAACATTGCATGTTCTCCCTCATCTGTGGGTGTTAGCTTTGAATCTTCTGATATTTGTGTTCCGTTTTGAATACCCATAGAGGTCAGGAAATTCGCAGGGGCCTGGGCTTTCAAAGGGAGGGAGTTAGAATGTAGTGTTATAAAGGCTTAAAGGGGGATAATGGAACAAGATTGAGGTGGCGAATTCGGGGCCAGGGAGGAATAGATAACACTAAACACATTTTTTAAAGTCAAATGGAAATCTACTACTGTAGAAACTGCTCAATGGGCTCACACACCCACTTAAGATGAAGTTACCCTGTAACTAGGTGACAATGTCTCTTCTAGACACCACAGGCTAACAACATTGCCAGAAATGGGTTACTTTTCCCACAGACCCCCCAAATATTATAGAGTATTGCCAGTGCTTGTAGTCATCCTCCAGCATTGAGGGTAAAACCTTATTGTTGGAGACAACAACATATTTGAGTCAAGAAACATAGAGAAATCAAATTTCATACCTATTGGCTAGCTTTCATAGCCCTGGGAAATGCTATACATATTACTGGAGGAGAAAAGCAAGCATCTGTGGTACCTGAATGCCAACATGATGTACTACTAACAGCTGGCCTTGCAAAGACATGCCCAATGGTGGCATGACCATCACAAATGTAACCAACCGCACTCTGATTAGATTTAAGACCCAGTCCATAAATGAAACTCACATCAAGCACCATTATCAGAACCAAGAACCTGTAGCTAGATGGGTCATAGGTGATAAGGGAGAGCCTGCTATTGTTCTAAATGGACTAGTAGTAAACTGAATCCTGAAGACTTCTTGGCATACCCATAGATTTATGTATCTTTCAACACTCATTGAAGAAACTTGAATTTGTAGTAGGCAGGGATTAATATAGAAACCCAACTGGTCAAAGTCCAGAGAATAAGAGACTGAAGAATTTCCACATTTAAGTGAGACATCTATATCACATTAAGTGGGACATCTATGTAACACTCAAGGTTCAGGGTTCATCATCAAGAGAAGAAAGAAAGAGGGTAAGAACCAGAGTGGGTAGATGGCTCTAAGGAACAACATCTTCCACATACAACAGAGTAACTGCACAACAAACTCACAAAGCTTGCGCATGCCCACACCAGACAAAATTCCAACCACGGTGAGTCAATCACTCTACAGTGGAAGGGCACACAGTCAAAAATATGGGCAGAACAATTGGACCCAATGGGTGTTTAAAAAGCAAGAAAGTAAATCAAAACAAAGAAGACACAAAGTTGGTTGGCTAGGGAAGGAGGGGTGGATCTGAGAGGAAATGAGGGAGAGGCGAGCATGATCAAAGTTCACTCTACAAAAAGTTCTCAGAGTGAATAACACCCTTTAAAATTCACTTTACATCCTGACTAATATCCCTCTCCCAGTCCCAACTTCACACCTTCTCTCACCCATCCCTCCTTCCCCTTCTCCTCTGAGAAGGTGAAGCCCACCCACCCCCCCAGGTATCCTCCCACCCAGCACATCAACTCTCTGTAGGGCTATGTGCATCCGCTCCCACTGAGGCCAGACAAGGCAACAACTCGAAGAACATATCCCACGTACAGGCAACAACTTTAGCAGTAGCCCTTGCTCCAATTGTTGGGGGACCCACATGAAGATCTACATATGTATGGGGGCCTAGGTCTCCTAGTTAGTGGTTCCTATATGTGTATGTGTGTGTGTGTGTGTGTGTGTGTGTATGTGTGTGTGATATATATATATGTGTGTGTGTGTGCGTGTGTGTGTGTGTGTACATACATATATAATACAATAATAAAATTGTACTGGCTGGTGTTCTGTGTCAACTTGACACAAGCTGGAGTTATTACAGAGCAATGAGCCTCCCTTGAGAAAATGCCTCCATGAGATCCAGGTGTAAGGCATTTTCTCAACTAGTGATCAAGGGGAAGGACCCCTTGTGGGTGGTACCATCTGTGGGCTGGTAGTCCTGGGTTCTATAAGAAAGCAAGCTGAGCAAGCCAGGGGAAGCAAGCCAGTAAGTTACGTCCCTCCATGGCCTCTGCATCAGCTCCTGCTTCCTGACCTGCTTGAGTTCCAGTCCTCACTTCCTTTGGTGATGAACAGCAGTGTGGAAGTGTAAGCTGAATAAACCCTTTCCTCCCCAACTTGCATCTTGGTCATGATGTTTGTGCAGGATTAGAAACCCTGACTAAGACAAAAATATTTTTAAAATATTCTTAATTAAAGAAATATGAAAGAATATCAAGAACACGATTGAGGCAATACATTTAGATAAATATAAAGAAAAAGGAAATACAGATGGCCAAAACTCCCAAGAACTGTGGGGTCTGTTCAAGAGATTAAATTCAAGAATCTGTGGTGGAGAAAAAAAAATGCTAACAAAAATTTAAGTTACAGAGAATCTAGTCAAAACTATACCAGAAAAGAATCCAACCAGAGAGAGAGAGTCATCTGATGTGAGGGGCATTTGGAACCTCTTCACCATGTGTCAGTCAGGATACCAGAACTACAAAAGGAAATGTCAAAAGCTCAAGGAAGAGCATCAGCTTAACTACAAAGGCAAAAAAGACGCAATGCCGGATGTCTCATTAGCAATTCTAAAGTCCAGGAAAGCATGGAATGACATATGTCAAGCCCTGAACGTAAATAACTGTCAGGACACTGATGCTGCACCCTGAAAGGTATCTTTTAAAAACGATGGGGAAATAAGGACATTTATTATGTCGCGTACATAAGCTATGGCAATTCACGACAATGAAGCCAGCTCTGCAGAAATACTCCAAGGAATACTAAACACAGAAGTGGATGGGGGTGGGGGGGTAAAAAAGTAGTCTCAATCACAAGAGCATAGGAAAGAATAAATTTCATGAAAAGAATAAAAAAAAAATGAAAAGTAGTAAGGATCCATCGTGTCCAATATAGGAATGCAACAAAAGTCTAGTGCAGATGCTGGTTAAGAACACAGGGTGAAGGAGCCCTTAGTTCCCGCCGGCAGGAATATAGACTGGAGCAGCCACTGTGGAAATCAGTGAAACTGCAATGGCCATGTGACCAGCTTGACCTGGGTGTGCCCAAAATACTCCAAGTCAGCACATCACAGAGATGCTTGCATATCCACGTTTATTGCTGAAATGTTCTTGATAGTTCCGAAATGGAACCATACTAGATGTCCACCAATGGATGAACAAAGAAGAAACTGTGATACACATCTGGTAAAGTTTTATCCGGCAGTAAAGAAAAACTCAAGATATTGACAGGCGGAGAAAGGACAGAACTGAGCATCAAGTTACTAACGTGGAATTTGGATTGAAGTTGTGTGGATGTGTGTGCACGTATGTCCGTGAGCATAGGTGGCTGTGTGTGTAAGTATATGTATGTGTGTGAGCGTGTGTCCCCATATTAATGAGGCTACATGAGTGTTCTGTGAATGTGTCAGTCTACGAGCATGGTTATGTACGGATCCGTACATGTGAGGGAGAGTGGTGGCTGCCTGTGAGACCGTGAGCGTGTGAGATCGTGTGAACCTGAAGGGAGAAGTACAAAATACTGAACACTCAAGAACAAGCCTGAACTCACAGAAAACACAGACACTATCCACACGGCAGGGGCCATCCGAGTGACAGCGCATGTCACAGACACTGTCCCCACAGCAGAGGCCATGGCAGTGACAGTTTACCTCACAGCCACTATCCTCACAACGGAGGGTCATGGGAAGGCCAGTGTACCTCACTCCACATTCTCAGCTAGTTAAAATAATGAGTGAATAAATAGACAGGTGAAACTAAGCATCCACCTAAAAATTTAGAAAAATAATCACAGAATAGCAAGGGAAGGTGTGATAAAAACGGAAATCAAATGGAAGTATACACAACAGAGAGCAACTCACAGCAAACAGACCCCGAGGCTCTAGCCAGCCTCAACAAAGGTGTCAATAATACCATTGCTATCAGATTTATTCCTAAAAGCCACAACAAAGCCATAGCAATAAAATGGAGAGCAAGTAATTTAAAAAGCTGTGAAGATCAGCTGCCCCTAGATGCTTTAAGAAACACAGTGATCGATCCTGACTTTGAAAACTAAGATAAGGGTTTAGATAAACAAGCTCTTCCTGATGTGTCTGGAGAATAAGCCGGAAATCTGAGAATCCTTTAGTCTTGTGCCTATGGAGTCTATACCTTTATTCTCTTTCTCATTGCTAGGCCCATGTGGTCTCAATGAAAAATTCTACCACGACGTTTACAGTGTCTCTTTAAAAAAAAAAACTGTACAAAATGATTCCTCAGTAAGCAGAATGCCACCACACATTTCATTCCGTGCATCTGACATAAACATAAGAGTAAGTCCTAACAAAACAACAACAAAATTAGAGGCGAAAATACTGAAAGATAATGAATTAAAAGACCTTAATCAAAGCATGCCAGATAAGATGTAACATTCTTAAATTGGTTCAAGTAGAACCATGTCCCCCAAAAGCAAATTTAAGATCAGAAGATATCACAACAATTCCAACAGTAACAAGCTGAAAGATTACATTACATAATTTCCATTGAGGACGCAAAGCATTTTGGGGAATTCAGTGCCCACTCGTGACTCGTTTGGAGGACACAGCAACTGAGGAAAAGAAGAAGATTTTTGGACATGGTAAATGACAAACAAATAATGTTCTGTTGATGAGAAACCAGTGCATATGTGTCCACAAACAAATCCTCTTTTCAATACTATCAGAAAAGCAAACAACTTAAGGATTAGATTTCCCATGTACCACAGACAGAGCCATGCCTGGCTTCAGACACAGGCAGGAAGTCCTGGAGTCTGCACCTGCTCCAGCCCCGCCCCTGGGAGCTGTTCCTGAGGAGCACCCTTCTCTTTGCTTCCTGCTCTGCCCAGCTTGGGATAAGGGACAGAAGAGAGCAGAGCTAGACACTCACTCTGCTTCCTACCTGAAAGTCAGCAGGTCTGAACAGCTTGTTACAAATCCAGAAGTGTTGCTGACACAGGCTAAACCCACAGCCCATCCTGCAGCACCTTCCTCCTCAGACCACTGACATGCTGGGCTCCTCACTGCCTCCTTCAGTCATCCAGAGTCTCCCCAGAGTCCCCTCAGAAACCACCTACTTCCCCACAAAAGCCACCCTCTAGCCACAAAGTAAAAAGTCAGCAAGCCATTGCTTCTAGGAACCTCTGTTCATAGGCAGGAAAGGTGTAAAAAAATGTCCATTATAACTCATAAATGATGCACGACTTGAACCCCCAACATTAAGGATTCCTAAAAGCTACCATCGAAAAGATAGCTAAGTAGAAAAATAGACAAGGTGTTTGCAATCACTGCAGTTACAGCTACGAGCAAATGACTCCAAGTCAACATATAACAGAGATACCTGCACATCAGAATTTATCAAAACACCAGTCACAATAAATAATGGAACCAACCTAAGTGTCCAGCAATAGAGGGACAGATAAAGAAAAGGTGGCCGGGGGCTGGAGAGATGGCTCAGTGGTTAAGAGCACTGACTGCTCTTCCAGAGGTCCTGAGTTCAATGCCCAGCAACCACATGGTGGCTCACAACCATCTGTAATGGGATTGGATGCCCTCTTCTGGTGTGTCTGAAGACAGCTACATTGTACTCACATACATAAAATAAATAAATCTTTAAAAAGAAAAGAAAAAGAAAACTTGGCTCATTTTTTAAAAGTCGCCAAGAAACCTCTATTCTTAAAAAAAAAAAAAGAAAGAAAGAAAGAAAGAAAAGAAAAAGAAAAGGTGGCTGACGTACACAATGAACTTTCTTTCAGCCACAGAGAAGAATGGTATTATGTTGTTAGCAAAATAAATAAATAAGTAAGAGAGATAATCATATAAAGCAAATTAAGACAAACGTCATATTGTTCTTATCTGTGGTTCTTATACATGGTTATATTGACGCATGCATTGGATCAACGTCAAAGGGACGTGTCCAGGGAGCACAAAGGGGTACAGTGTACACCTGCAGGAAAATGTTCTCTGCATCCTAGTGCCATAAAAAGTAAGAGGGTCCTACATTAGCAAAGCTGTCACTGTTTCCCAGACATCTGAACTGGCCTTTGGTACCCTTCCAAGTACCAAGCCTCTGTCATTCACTTCGCTTCATCTCTTAAAGTGAAAAGTCCATTAAAAAAATAGCTATGGCCAGAAATTCATACCTGGGGGAACAGGGACCGAGAGACAGACAGGCAGGCAGACAGACAGACAGACGGAGAGAGTCCTGAGCATGGGGGCACTGGGAACGTTTGGAATGTTCATGGAGCCAACAATGGAGTAACTTTGTTCAACTGGAATCCCTAACGAGTGAGGCACATATGTGTGTCTCGGGAGCACAGCACTGAACATACCAACCAGAGGTAAGCAGTATGAGTCCATTTATACAGGACCAAATACTTGTGCAATTAGTTCATTCATTAAATAAAGATGCTTTTAGTATATCTAATGTTTAAGCAAAGAAGGTACCTATAAGAGACTAAAAAAAATAATGAGGGACCTCATGAAATCTTCTTGCTTAATCACACTCTTTACGGTATGTACTGGCTACTCTTATGTTGACTTTACACAAGCTGGAGTCATCAGAGAGAAGGGAGTCTCAATTGAAAAAAATGCCTCCATGAAATCCAGCTGTAAAGCATACTATTAATTAGTGATCAAGGGGAGAGGGCCCAGCCCATTGGGGGTGGTGCCATTCCTAGGCTGATGGTCTTGGGCTCTATAAGAAAGCATGTTGAGCAAACCTGAGAAGCAAGCCAGTAAGCAGCATCCCTCCATGGCCTCTGCATCAGCTCCTGCCTCCCGGTTCCTACCCTACTTGAGTTCCTATTATGATTATGATGATTATGATTGCCATCATAAAAAAAAGTTAAAGTCTGACATAAAAGGTGAAAGAGCAGGTAAAAGTATCTCTAACCCTGAAAAGGAGGAGTAGAAGATTAAAAGTCCCAGCAAACACAGCTGAAGAAACGTTGACTGAAATTTATTGAAGGAGGACCACACCGTGTGCCAGAGAGGCGATCTCATAACAAAGCTGTGAGGCACACAAACACTACACACTGACTTAGTAAGCACAGGAAGAAAGGTCTGTTGGCATCCGCACAATGCAAGCCCTAGCTTTCCCCACCAGAATGTCTAGAGACAAGACCACTCACAGGCCTTTGTGCCCTTAAAGGGATGTGTCCATGTACAAAGCAGAGCTCTTCAGACACACACAGGACAGGATGTGATGCTATAAATGTACCACAGACTAGTAACATTGTCAAAAGGACTCATGAGCAAAGAGACGAGGTCACACTTGTTGGTAACAGAGAACCTGAGACTCAATGCGGTTAAAAAACACAATAGTCAGAAACATAGCAGCTGCACTGAACCATGAGTGCATAACAACCTCCTAGGAGATCAGATGTGTCAGTTCTATAGCTGAAGCTACCCCTGAATTCACAAGCCTTCTGTGTCAGCCTATGCATGCTACTACTACAGGCACATGCCACCCTGCCCAGCTAGAATGTTTTCAATGTACTGGTAGTCTTTTGGAGGTGGTTGGGAATTACAACTGGCTAAAAGTTAATGTAAGAGAAGAATACTGGAGTTCCTGTGTGAACAGTATATCTCATCATAAATCTTACCTTTCAAGTTATAAAGCACAGGCAAACCTGGCTGACCCTTGACATGTACCTAGAATCAATGGGTATAAGCACGCTGGCCACCATCACTGCATTGCAGCATGGGAAATGCCTCCCACCATTCAGACCTGCTCAGTAGGATGTATGGTAGCCAATGAGAGTCTCTCAACACAGCTGACAATGCATAGGACACAGAGACAGAGCAGTGCAGTGGAGTCACTTGCATGCAGGCACACACAGCATATACAAGGGAAGTGTGTGTAGGCCAGAGGCCAGGGAATGAAGAGCAAGAGAGGGATAGATTGTCAGGAGCCTAAAAGATGCTTTGATGAGAAGAAAATGTTCATGTATCAGATCCTAGTGCTGTAGAGCAGGGTGATGAAGCTCTGGAGAGACAAGAAAGGTCACCATGACATGAGGGACAACAGTTCTCTGGGCAGAAGTGAGGGATATCCTCTGATTGGGATGGAGCATCAAAGGTCATAGTGATGTCATCCTTGGACCAAGATGTAGTCACCAAGTATAGGGGCTGAAGAGTTGGCTTAGGCATTCAGAGCACTCGGTGCTCTCCAGAGGACCCGAGTTTTGTTTCTAGCAAATGTGTTGTGTAGACATCTATAACTCCAGCTCTGAGGGATCCAACACTCTTTTCCACATATGGGTCAGACGACAGACACATAAAATAAATATTTAAAATGTAATTTCCTTAAAACAATGCCTTAACACAGACTCTGTCCATTTATCTCCTGTATCTTTTAGTCTCCATGCACCAATGTTGAAAATTACCATTCTTGGTGTGCCTTGTTAGGGCTTTACTGCTGTGAACACCGTGACCAAGGCAACTCTTAGAAGGACAACATTTAATTGAGGCTGACTTACAGGTTCAGAAGTTCAGTCCATTATCATCAAGGCAGGAGCATGGCAGCATCCAGGCATGCATGGTGCAAGGGGAGCTGAGAGTTCTACATCTTCATCTGAAGGCTGCTAGCAGAATACTTGCTTCCAGGCAGCTAGGATGAGGGTCTTAAAGCCCACACCCATAGTGACACACGTACTCCAACAGGGCCACACTTTCTAATAGTGCCACTCCCTGGGCTGAGCATATACAAACTGTCACATGGCATTTGGGATTGATGTCATCTGTATACTTTAGTTTTACTATCATAAAACTCCTCACACTGACGATCACATAACCAGAGAAGTAAGTTATGGTGTCATCAGTGAATAGGATATGAGCTGTCATATTTTCATTTTTGTCTTGTTTTGTAGGAAGCTCCATCATATTTCTATGATGACCATGTCCATTTGCATCCCACCAACAGTGCACCCAGGACTCCCTTCCTCCACCCCTCACTGACCTGCAAGCTTCGCTTTTAATAATGGCCTTCTCAAAGGGTTGCAAGTGAGTCTATAATTGAATACAAACTCTTTAATTTAGCAAAATACTATATGAACTCACCAATTATTGTTTTCGAGCACCTACCTGATTACTAAGGGAACTTGTATTCACAGTAGGCTGAAAGTCATCTGTTGCCCAGAAGCACCAGTGTTACTTGCACCATTCTTGCTACCTGGGTGCTGTGGTAGTGGTAGTCACTGACCCCTCCACGTCTGCTTCCCCCAAGTAAGGCACAAATATTAAGTCTTTTCCTCCCAGGGGGAAGGGGAGGTCTTTGATGGCCTGCTCCTCTCAGACACTAGGGACCATGTTGATGTCACAGTGTACTGCATTGACAAGACAATATCTTAGGGAAAAGCCAAGGGTTGAGAGAGTTGTTTTTCCTGGTCTCAGAAAGCATGAGCCAAACAGTACACTCAGGGTCTGCTTATAAAACACACGTTCTATAGATTGAACAAACCTTCAAGAACATACACATCCCTGTTAACACACAGTGCTAGCTCACAGGCCTGGCCATGACCTATACCGTTTAAGAAAGAGTTTTTTAAAGTGAAACTTTTTAAAACTGATGCTGGATGAAAACTCCAGGACAAGCAAATCAGCTTTGTATAAATGTAATGCCAGAAGATTGCTTTCTTTCTCACCCCACAGCACAGAGACAAAGGGCCATCCATCCTGCAGGGGCAAGGATTCTGATGATGTCTCGTTTTTTTAGCAAGTCAACAAGTTAAAATAGTAACTATGACCAATAGAAAACTTTAGTTTTAAAGGTTATACTTTAGTTAAAGGGGAACAAAAGAAGAGAAGGAAGAAGGAAAGAAGACAGAGGCAGGGCAGAGAAGAGAAGCAGCAAGAATCAAAGCGTTGAAGAGAAAAAGAATGTGGATGGATTTTTTAAAAATATATTAATGACACATTCATGAGGACATAAGTATTTCCTTCTGTTCCCATCATCCCCCACAATGCAGTATCCAACAGAGTAGCTCAATCAACATTTATTCGATAAGCACACACTGAGTTTGTACGCATCAGTGATAACCATTCTGACTGCAAATGAGAAGACAAGCATAGAGACTGGCCTCCTGGGCCTCACAAAGTAAAAAGCAGCTTTGAGTCCAGCAATCACATAAAACCAATTCCCACACCATCATTTACCAAAGATGGGCTGAAAATAAAGAAGGGGGATGTTTACAATTTTGAAAAGGAGAATTCTCAGAAATGAAGAAAAAGAAAATTACATTCATCAGCATTCCAAATCCCTGAGTTGGAGTTTACAGTGTTATCAAAACTGATGTTTGACAAAGTCAATGAACAACATTGAAAGACGATGCTAAAGATAAAGGCATGAGCACGGCCCAGGCTTGTCTTAGGGACCATCTTCACTCTGTAGGAAGCAGGAGAGGCTTCCTCAGAACACTTCACAAGGGAAGCGAGACACCCAGCATGTGACCGATCAGCTGTATCATGCTAACCTATTTGATTCTCTACAATGTAGGTAAAACCACCTCCATTCCATAGAGGCTGTCACGTGACAAAACTTTCCCTGGGGAGACTCCACATACATCTACTCAGCCAAGACAGGGAGCCCGCAACAGAACCATGAGTTTTATTGGAGTTACTTATAGAACTATACGTAATATAGGTAACAGGGTCACTCACAGGAGCGGAAATGACTCAGAGACAGCTGCATCACCAAGGCCCTCCCCAGCACAGTGACAGCTCACAAAAGCTGGGAACCTGGAGGTCACTGTGCAGCCTACAGGCAACTCAATCGGCTGAATAGTGTCCTTTCTAAGTGACTCAATCCGGGCAGCCCGGCAGCTCCACTGGTGTTTGCTTCTTCCAGGCAGCTAGTTGCACCTCAGGGTCTTTGCAGGCTGGGCTGTCTGAGAGGGAACTCTCACTTTTATTGCTTACTTTGGTACGGGGGAGGGACTAAATAAATCTGGTCAGTTTCAGGGACTTCCTGAAGGTCTTTTGAGTTGTTTACATTCCTGCTTAAGGAGCTTCCCTACAGGATGGAATGTTTTGATCTCAGAGGAAACTGTTACACAATAGAGACCCAGAGGGTGGAGTTAGCTTATGGCAAGATGCAACTGCAAGACATACAGCACGCCTAGATAACTTGTCACATCTGTGTTTCTATCTCAGCACTATTTGGACAAATACGAGTGGTGTTGGACAGTCAGGAGCAGAAGCATGGGGTAAAAGCTTCAAAATGGCAGCAGAGCCACTGTCCATGTGCAAGGTAACGTAACAGGGTGCTTTCACCTCAACCTGGTAACATGGCACTATGGCAAATGCCACCACCTCAGAGACACCCCCTCAGACAGGTATCTCTTGCACTTGGAATTTACTCTCTCCAAGTCCTCTCAGATCAGAAAATGTGTAGCTCAGGCTCTGGGAGAGTGTATGGCCAGGTCAGCAACCTGAATGACTTTGAATGGGCCTCAAGCACACACACCTCTACTGAATGGGAACACATGGAGGCCACACCTATAACACCTCCAGTTCCCAAACTCACTGGGCCTTAGAAACACTGTTGCCAGGAGACCTCTGTCAGCATAGCTCCATAGAAGCACCTGCCTTCTTGCCAGCCCCAATTTTAAGACAGAGCATCATTCTGACCTGATCCCTCTTCCTGGTCAGACTTGTGGGACTTTCCAGATCCTGTTGTCCATTAATGCTCTTCAAGACTTTGGAGGATTCTCCTCCCAAGGCCAAGGGTCAACCCACCTCCACTGTCTGCCTGCCTGCCCGCTGTTTTCACCTAGGTGCAGCCAAAGTGTTGCCAATCTCTTCTGTCATACTCCCAAACCATGTCCTAGCTCCTGCTTCAGAACTCCAGGTGTCCAACAGCACAGGACATCCCTGCTGCAACACAGGACATCCCTGCTCACATCATTTCTATCAACTGGGCCCCTGAAAACAATGTGTCTTAACAGTTTCTCATGTACCCTGTGCTCCACAGTATGGCTCCCAGGGCCCATGATGTGTCAACTCTCAAAATCCCTCACTACCCTTATGACCATGGTCTAAATGAAGGAGCAAAGCTCAAATCTGCACAGGAAACTTCAAAGAACAACCCATAGGTCAGGCCTAAATACCTCACATGTCCTAGCCCTACGGTAAGGCCAGCACAAAGACCTGAAGTTAGTTATGGCCTGACCCAACAGGGCCAGGAGTTATCCCCCGAGGTACCATCAGGACATCATGGAGGTTCCCATCACAAGAGAAGCATCATCAGGACATCACGGAGGTACCCATCACCAGAGAAGCATCATCAGGACATCACGGAGGTACCCATCACCAGAGAAGCATCATCAGGACATCACAGAGGTTCCCATCACAAGAGGAGCATCATCAGGACATCATGGAGGTACCCATCACCAGAGAAGCATCATCAGGACATCATGGAGGTACCCATCACCAGAGAAGCATCATCAGGACATCGTAGAGGTGCCCATCACCAGAGAAGCATCATCAGGACATCACAGAGGTTCCCATCACAAGAGGAGCATCATCAGGACATCATGGAGGTACCCATCACCAGAGAAGCACCATCAGGACATCACAGAGGTTCCCATCACAAGAGGAGCATCATCAGGACATCACAGAGGTGCCCATCACAAGAGGAGCATCATCAGGACATCGTAGAGGTTCCCATCACAAGAGGAGCATCATCAGGACATCGTAGAGGTGCCCATCACAAGAGGAGCATCATCAGGACATCACAGAGGTTCCCATCACAAGAGGAGCATCATCAGGACATCACAGAGGTGCCCATCACAAGAGGAGCATCATCAGGACATCGTAGAGGTGCCCATCACCAGAAGAGCATCATCAGGACATCATGGAGGTGCCCATCACCAGAAGAGCAAGGCCTCCACGAATGGCACTGGTGAGAGACAGTGTTTCCTCCAGCGATGTTTATCCTTAAGACTTCTACACAGAGAACACTGCTTTTTCTAAAACCTAAACCGCAGGCTTTGAAGGACTCTGCCCCACTGTGATGTTGTCTCCAGAAAAGATGGATACCATAGCAACAAGAGGACCTTGGTTTTGAAGAAGCAGTTAGATCTGTCCCCCATGATCCTCTCTGGGCCTATTACCTACCAAGCCCTCCATTCCGGGTCCCTAAAATAATGTATTCAGTGATCTCCGTAAGTCTTCCACTCTGTGGTGTTTTACAAGACCTCCTACTCCAGAACTTCCTCACAGTGTTCCTCATTGGGTATTGGGTACATTATCAGGTATGATCCCTCAAAAGAACTCTATGGGTATCTAGGGAATGGGAGGTATTGGCATGCCAAGGAGGGGGAATCAAAGGAGAAGCCCCATCACATCTTAGTGCTGCCCTTCTAGCTTGGCAGCCTGAGGACAGTGCTTCTTCCTAAGTCACCAAGTTGTGTGTTGTTTGGTTTGTTGGTTAGTTTGTTTGTTGGTTGTTTTTTCTAGCTAGCCCATAGCTAAAGCTCACACCTCATGGAAATTTTCTTATATCACCCTCCTGAGTGTTCAGATTACAAATGTGAGCCACTAACCCAGCCAAACAGGCTGTGATTTCAACCTGAGGCTCCAGAAGACCAGCAGAGTTGGGAATGAGTTTGCATGTTCATTGGATCCCGCCTGAGCACGTCCACCCTTCAGCTAACCAGGCTTCCTGATCCTTCATGACTTCTTATCAGAGTTGAGGAAATCTTTGAGCATCTCTAAGGACAAGTGCTCACTGCTCAAAAAGAAAAAAGCCTTGTGTAGCCAGCAGGCATAGGGCTCCTTTCCTGGGGCCTGAGGTTATTCACATAAAATATGTAAGCTCACTAGATGAGAGACTTCGTGTGTGTGTGTGTGTGTGTGTGTGTGTGTGTGAATATGTGTGTCCTTCGCTCCTCTTTCCCCTTTCCCCTCCGCCTCCCCTCTGCCCTCTCTCTTTATCCCCAGGGTTCAGGTTAAATTCGCTAACCTTGTGTTTTGAAATTCTTTCCACTTTCTATGTAACCTCTTCTTAGGAACTATGACCGACAACCCATACCTCCCAACCCAGCGTGTGCTCTGACAGACCCATGCTCCACAGCTACCTAAAACTCAGGCATCATGGCAAACAGACTCTTGCATGATTATAATTCCAGTCATGCAAGTGTTAAGATGCCCTGAAGATACACGGGTAGCTCTGAATAAACGAAGGGTCACAGCAACAATGGTGTATTATCAGTTTCACAAGAGGGAAGATCTCTGAAGACACGGCCCCTGTGCCTCTCAAAGCCAGAGACCGAGAAAGCACCACAGCATATGCTGAGCTGGCACTGCTAAATCCCAGGCCTTCTACTTTTCTGGGGTTTCCCTGGGAGTTCACAGGATGGAGATATCTAAAGCAGGACCAGAGTAAGAGCCTCCTGGACAACATGGCTGCCAGCCACTGCTGTGGTCTCCGGATGCAAACAGTCTTCAAACTGGCTGCTCGCTTTGCTATGTAAGGTCTACTCACTGAATAGAGAGAAAGACCTCAGAAGACAAAAGCTTCACACATAAACACATGACTCAGAACTAACAGAAAGAAACGTGCATTTGATAAACTCAAACAATGAAGACATACAAGAACACTGGGGCAAGTACCTGACAAAAAACTGCAGAGATGTCATGAACCTAAAGACAACTCACAGAAGACAAGCGAGGCTGGGGGTGCGGGTGAATTAATTACAAGATGTCACAATCAGAAGCACAAGCTAATTACAGTATCACTTTCTAAGTATTCGAGAAACCCGAGGAGTTGGCCTCACATGGAAGAATGCGTAACGATTGACAAGCAAAACCTGAAACTTGACTGCACAGGATTGCGCACATCTGTCATCACGCCGCTCAGGGGGCTGAGTGGGAACACTAAACACAGTGTGGTCCCGTCTCTACAAACACAAAAGAACTGAAGTTCACCAGAGGAGCTTATTCTGTGCACCCCTTAATACCTACAAAATGATTGCACGTGGGAGGCTCTGGGCTCTTAGCCGGGTTGGCCAAAAAACACCTGACCCTGTTTTAGAGACCTCCAGAGCACTAACACTTTATGAGCTAGTCATGACAAGAGGAAGGGTGGGAAATGAGCATGCTCAGGAGACATGTGAGACCCGCAGGTAGACTGTGGAATTAGTGCTCGTGGCAGCATGGTGGACTCGCTGGTTCTTTTCCTGCAGGTCTCTAAAGAAAGCATTTCAATCACTGGGGGTTGGCTTTGGAGATTTAAGAGGAGGAACTAGCTGAAGAAAAGCAGGTAATATTCTAAGTAATGAAAGGTAAATTTGAGCATGCAAATGTTTCCAATGCCAGGTAATATGAAGCCTTGAGAGACAAAAGGCGGCCGATGAGCTAGGCCAGGAAACATTACAGACAGTAGAAAGGGCCAAAGATAACCGTTATGAAATGAGACAGCAGGGCCAGGTTCAGATATGTCTCAGGTCCCACACAACAGGCAGAATTCTCTGTTGCCAAGGACAGGCCGGAGCTACAGGTGGGTGGTAACAAGCTGACATCATCACCGTGGGCCTCCAATCATGTTTAACCACCAATGCAGGCCCGCCCTTCCATGTTGTTGCCAAGCTCTGCCCCCCAAAAAGTGTATAAAAAGTGTATACCTTGCTAACCCGGGGTCGCCATTGCCCTGTTGGTAGGGCAGCAGCCCCAGTGCACTGGATTCAATAGAGCTTGTGCTTATTACATCGTTCTCAGTCTCTGTGTCTTTGTGGGGTGGGCCACCTAGGCATTTGGACTTCCGAATCCAACAGTAACAGTTCAGATTAAGTGTCATTTCTAGTTTCTGTTTGAATCCAGCTGAGACCATGATCTGAGCAGAGATAAACTCCATCCAGTGAGAACATACCACAGGACCACTCACACTAGAAGACATGCAGGCACACATAGACAGACATGCACACCAGCAGACGTGCACACAGACACATGACATGGACTCTCTGTTTGAGTCCATAAAGTATTTTTGTTAAATCTTATATTTAGTTGTTTAAACATAAATATGAGATAGAGGCGTAGGGGAAGCCCCAGAGGAGTAATAGGTCAATATGATCAAAATACACTAGACACATGTATGAAATTTTGGCTAATGAGGTCATGTATCTTGGAGAACACCACCTCCCTAAAACATAATTCATCGAATTCTAAATATGCATCCTTATGCTCACAGATACGGCTCTCACCCCATGTCAGAGAAGCTTCTTCTTTCAGCAGCTGGAGACCTTTACAGAAAGCTGTGCTTATGTCTCCGAAAGAAACAACTAAGTGGACAGAGGAGAGCATCCCAAGACACACCCTTAGAGAATCCAGCTCAAGGGAGGCCGCTTGCAAGCCCTGCAGTTCAGGCGCATTCCTGCTCTTACACGGATTGGTAAAGGCTAGCCTTTCTTTTTTAACTTGAGTATTAAAAGTGTCACAAAAAAAAAAATTCCTTTTAATTTCTTATTTGTAGTTTGTTCTAAGGTAGAACACTGTTAATACTAACGAGGGGCGGCTATAAAGGCAAATAAATGGAGCCTGGCAGTGAAGTGAGATTTACAAATATTTTAAACTGAAAACTGTTCTACTTAATCAATCATATATAGAAGCATGCGCTCTTGGCATCAAGGGAGAAAGAAGTGGCCACCTCAGCCCAAGCCAGCTCCACCCACCTCAACCCATGCTAGCTCCACCCACCTCAACCCACGCTAGCTCCACCCACCTCAGCCCACACTAGCTCCACCCACCTCAGCCACACTAGCTCCACCCACCTCA
>JADRCH010013768.1:0-41170 GCA_019843965.1 Rhynchomys soricoides | reverse complement strand
ATTCATAAGTCACGCTATACCGCGTTACCCACGCTATACCGCGTTACACACGCTATACCGCGTTACCCACGCTATACCGCGTTACCCACGCTATACCGCGTTACCCACGCTATACCCGTTACCCACGCTATACCGCGTTACCCACGCTATACCGCGTTACCCACGCTATACCGTGTTACACATGCTATATTTCCCCAAAGCCCTCTAACAATTCCCAGGAGCACTTAGTTCTTAAAGGGCTGAAAGACCACACATGACCTGGTCAGGGCTGCCAATCACAGCCCTGCTCAAGGTCTGCTATGCTTTCACTGCTCCACGCACAGGCCACATGTATGACCTCGGGTTCCTTACACATGACATGCTTTGTCTGGAAGACTCTACAGGACATCTCAGCTCAAGTCCCACACTTCAGAAATGTCCTCATTTATTAACTCTGTCACATGGTCCCAAACCTGCTCCTGTGTCCTCCCTCCTGGGATGCCCTTAACCAGTCTTGTTTTCTTCATTCTCCTCTGACTAGCACAAATGGGAGCTCTGTGAAGGCTGGGAACTATCTGGGAACTGAACTCAGGTCCTCCAGATGATGCAAGAGCAGCAAGTGTTCCTAACCACTGAGCCATCTCTCCAACCCCTTCACCTTATTTTTTTTTTTAAGAATTATTTATTATATGTATATGAGTACACTGTAGTTGTCTTCACACACACCAGAAGAAGGCATCAGATCCCATTACGGATGGTTATAAGCCACCATGTGGATGCTGGGAATTGAACTCGGGACCTCTGGATGAGCAGTCAGTGCTCTAAACCACTGAGCCATCTCTCCAGCCCTCAACTAATTTTTTAAGTATATGTTGCTCACTGAACCTGGAGCTCTCCAACTGGCTAAACTGGCTGGCCAATACATTCCTGGGATCTGCCTGTTTCTATCTCTTTAGGACCAGAGTTATAGAACTTCCACAGTTCCTGGATGTTACATGGGCTGTAGGGATCTGAACTCAGATCTTCATGCTTATGGGGCAGACACTTTACCAACTGTGATGGTTTGTATATGCTTGGCCCAGGAAGTGGCACTATTTGGAAGTGTGGCCCTGTTGGAGTAGGCGTGTCACTATGGGTGTGGGCTTTAAGACCCTCATCCTAGCTGCCTGGAAGCAAGTATTCTGCTAGCAGCCTTCAGATGAAGATGTAGAACTCTCAGCTCCTCCTACACCATGCCTGCCTGGATGCTGCCATGCTCCTGCCTTGATGATAATGGACTGAACCTCTGAACCTGTAAGCCAGCCCTAATTAAATATTGTTCTTTATAGAAGTTGCCTTGGTCATGGTGTCTGTTCACAGCAGTAAAACCCTAACTAAGACATAATCCATGATATCTCCCTGCTCCCTTGCATGTATGCATGTATGTATGTATATATTTTTGTGGTCCTGGGCCCAATACCGACTATGTAAATGCTCTTCCACAGAGCCACATCTTAGCCAGGACTCCATAACACTGAAAGGTTCTCAGCACTGGGGCCACAGCAGGCAATGCCCTGCTCTGGGGGTTGAAAGCCACAGAGCTGTGTGCCCATTTCACCACATATCTTCAGCCTACGTGGGACTGAGCCAAAGTATCCTCACTTGAAACACCACAGGAGGGTGAAGAAGGATCAAAGGAGTCTCAGCCCACAGGTGACACTGAAGGCTCCTATACAAGGACATGATGCCCCAAGCCATGAGAGAAGCACTACCCTGCAGGCTGCGGAGTAAGAGAACAGGGAGCCACAGAGGACACTGACAGCTACGGGTGCAAATGCACTGTGGGGATTTCTGCTTCAAAACCTGACTCTTTAATAAGGAAATGCCCAGCCTCCTCAGTAGATGCCCACATCTCCCTTGGCTCGTCAGTTACCATGGGAACCCCACACTCTAGGACATCTGAGTACAGCATCAGCCTCTGTCCTAGTTAGGGATTCCATTGCTATCATAAATTACCATGACCAAAGCAACTTGGGGAGGAAAGGGTTTATTTGGCTTATACTTCCATGTCGCTGTCCATCATCAAAGGAAGTCAGGGCAGTAACTCAAACATGGCAGGAATCTGGAAGCAGGAACTGATGCAGAGGCCATGGAGGAGTGCTGCTTACTAGCCCATACCCATGGCTTACTCAGCTTGCTTTCTTATAGAACCCAGGACCACCAGCCCAGCCCCCACCACCATGTCTTAAAGTTAGTACTCTAAGCACTACTCAAAAGAACAGACCCATGAGCAGAGGTGTGGACCCTGCCATGAACCCACAGCTCCTTCTGCCCAAGCAGATTGAGTCCTAGGAGCTCCGTCTACGCCAACCTGGGCTAAAAAGATTCAAGGTAGTGGGAGGGAAGATGCCTGCCCCCTCAAGCACATGGCCTTTCCTGTGCTCTCCCCTTCTCTGACACTTCCTACTTCTCTGCTGTAGAAAAAGCAGACAACATTTGCTCCATCTATTTAATTAAATCTAATTAAATTTATTGGCAGTAAGAAAACCTGATGCACAAAGAATAAGTGCCCAAGATAAATCACAAGTGTGTGCCAAGCAAATGGATCATCTTTGCACAAGAGTCTCTGGGCTGGTTTTTATGGCCATTCTTGGGTAGGAGGGACAGGAATCAGAGAGCCTGGGGATTTAATATCACTGCACTCACAGAATGGCAAAGTAACCATGCTATCTGAGTCCATGTGCAAAGCTATACAGTTTGGTGGTCTCAGATGAGGCCCTACGCAGGGCTCTGTTCCTGCCATCCAAGGACGTTGAGCCTCAGGTCATTGTGAAAGGCAAAAGTGCAGGTACTTGTCAAAGATGAAACCCTGACCAACCATGAGTACACAGAACTTCACAGTTCTGCAGCCTGGGGAAGCTGGGCAGCTAATATCTAATCTACCACGTGCATAGGGAATACTGCAGCTCTGTTTGTGCACAGCCTTTGTGACCTGTGGTAGGACCCTTGACAGGGGTTGGGGGGTATGTTCCTTCTGCATTAAAGAAATGGGTTGGGTTTGGGGGAGCTTCAGGCAGCCAGGTGTCCTGGATGACAGATGTTGGTCATTCCTTTCTCTGTAAGCAAATGTCTGGTTCCTCCATCTAGATCAGCAGTTCGAATTCTGTCGGCTGCAATCCCCTTGAAGGTCACCTGACAGATATCCTGCATATCATATATTTACATTACAATTCATAACAGAAGCAAAGTTACAGTTATGCAGTAGCAATGAGATAATCTTCTGACTGGGAGTCACCCCAACACGAGGGTCGCAGCACGAGCAAGGCTGAGATCCACTGCTCTGGATTTGCTCGTTTACACACCCCTGCCACCACTGCCTCCCTTTCCCTATACACCTCCCATTCCACTATCTGTAGCTGCAAGCCTGGTGGGGGCGGGGTTCAGGCAGGATTTGTCCTTCTGTGACAGGCTTATCCCACTCAACACAAGGTCCCACCTACACTGTGGTTTGTATTGGGATGCCCTTCCTTTGTAAAGCCGATTAATAAACACACTGCGCGGATGGACATTCAGTCTTTTCCATTTCTTCATGAACAGCGCTGCTAGGAACACAGGTGTGCAAATGACCGAAGGCTCTCTTTTCAGGACCTGAGCAGCTACGAGGGAACAGAAGTGCTACACTGCAGCGATTCTAACTTTTACTTTCCTGTTTTCCTCTCAGAGGGATCACTGCAGATTCCCACCAACACTATACACGAAAGTCCCCCAGTTTCTGCACATTGCTCCCAGCTTGGTGTGTAGTTTTGGTCTGGTTTTTGGTTTTCTGGTTGAGGATGGGGGGAGGGCGGACAGTCCTCCCATGAGGTATAAAGTTGTGTTTGTCAGCTTTCTCAAGCACACACTTACATACTCACAGGAACATATGCCTTCTGCCATGACAGTATGCCCTGTCTGACTAGGCCCTCCCATCTCCCATCACAGAGCCCTCAGGATGTTCTCATGGTCTTCTCTGTATTCCTAGGCTGACCAACACTGTGATATATTTTAGAATTCTCATTGGAGCATGGCCATTGTATTACAAGAAACCTTATTTACCACTAGTTTAGATACCACAGTCCTCACAATTCTCTTGCTCCCAAAGCTGGACACCTCTGAGGTCTCTCAGCTGTCCACACCAGCCTTCTAGACTGCTGGGACACAGGCTGGCCTTGGCTCCCCATAGATCTAGTTCACCCCCAGGCCCAGCCTCTTATCATACCCCAGTTAACAAGTGGAGAACAGGAGCCAGGATAGACACCAGCTGGTGGACACTAATAACTGTTCCGGACAGCAGGGAATTGCTTTGTCTTCCTGTCAAATAACCATCTGGTTAATGGCTACATTGTTGTACCCTGCTTAATATGCCAGTGGCCACTAGGTGCTTACCATTTCTTAGTCCCTGTCCCACTTTTTGTATAATCATTGAGCACCGTAAAAAAAGAAAAGAAAAGAAACAAAGTGCCCTCCCCAATCTTCCCTGTCACACAGTTCTCAACACTTTCAACTTTCAAATGCTTTCACAATAGCAGGCTACGAGCTGTGTCCCTAGCAGAGAGCCTACCTGGGGACAGGGATTATGTCTCACTTATGCATTCCTAAAAACGTCATCTTAGCTCTGGACAGGAGTAGCCACACTTCATAAGCATTTGGAGAACTGGCTCTTTAAAGTATGGAGACACAAATCACATGACCCTTCTAGCACACAGGGAGGAGTTAGAGTGGGGAACACTGGTAGAGCAGCCTGCAAACCTAGTAACATTGATAGTCACTGTTGGAGAGGAAGAAATGCCCCAAGGAGTATACTCTTGAGGCCTGGAATTAGAGCAAGGTCCTTCAGGATCCCTTGAAACATCTAGAAATATAGTTTATCTACCATGGATATCTTTATAGGAGAAAGACCCTGGTGACAGAGTCTAGGGCTAGTGGGAAGAAGACTATTATAGCAATCCCATTTTGAGGACCTGTGAAGGAGTCCATGGCAGAACAATAGAAGGTGATTTGTATCTAAGGGTCACAGTGGGTGGGGAGAGAAGCAAGGGTTAATGATGCAGGGACTCTCTAGAGACAGACGTAAGACACGGTGCTAAGTGGGAAGAGCAGCATCTACATGGGATTCTCAGGGAAGTAATCCTGGGAGCTGATCAGAGAAAGAGAATGGGAGAAAGCCAGGGTAGTCTGGGTTCCCCACTCTGCAGAGGGATGGAACAGCAATTCTGATATTCAGAGCACATGTGTGTAACTCACCCACAATTCTCTAACTCTGTCTGTTCTAGGTGGCTATGTGCTGTTTGATGTTCCATAAGTTTAGGATATCTTCAGCCATTATCTCTTGGCATACCTTGTCTGCTGCCTGCTTTCATATTGCTGGTAGCCTCTTTGTGCACATTATCAACTCAGGGAATATATTACAATCTACTTACTTGAAAAGTTAACACTCTCTCAAGGAAAACACAGGCAAAAAGATCTACAAGTGCATAATAGGACAGGAGTAAGAGAAGTCAAAGGAAAGGAGACAATAACAAAAGCTGCTTGAGAAAAATGACTTGCTGCTCCCAGGGGAAGCCAAATCAGGTTAATGTCTGACTTCTCAGAAAAACCACAAGAGGAAGCAATAACAGAACCAAAGTGAGATGACATGTTCAAAGTGCCCAGAGCAACAAAAATAAAACTACCAATTTAGAATCCCACACCCAGAAATGCTTTCCTTCAAAACTGAAGGCAAAATAAAACAAACATTGAATTCATGTGAGTTGATGTACCTTCCAAGACATTCTGAAGGAAATTCTTCACACAGAAGCAAATGAACCCTGTAGGCAATGGAAGTCCATGTGGATGGAGAAGAGAATCAGTAGCTAATTCATTACATAGGGAATAGATGTATTTGTCTCTTCCCATCTCTTAAGAAATATAAAGTGAAATCATATAAAATAATGTATGGAGAATATTGCTAAGCCTATAATATACAGAGATGGAGGTATGACATTTTGCCAATGTCAGAACAAAGGGTATGCATGTATGCAATGCCACTTCCCTGCAAAAATAAAAATAGATGGAAAAGTGAAAACCTAACGAGGTATCACTGGGTTTATAACATGAAGATATGTAAATAAGTATGTAAAAATACTATAGAAAAGGTAAAAACACAGAGACACGTAGGAGTAAATGTTTCTAAATATGACTAGAATTAAGCTAGCATAAACTTAAAGTCATTGCTAACAAGATATATACATTTTGAATCTTAGCTATATACAAAAGACTCAAAAGTAATTACCTACACTATAATGCTGTGTTACAAAGTATTCACTTAATCAAAAGAAAAAGACACAGAAAGAACAAAGGAGTGTAAAAGATATGAACACAAGGAAAGCATTAAAAGCAGGTTAAAGGCATCTCTGCCGACAGAGACATACTAAATGTGAATGGATTAATAACGAAACCAAACGGAAGAGACTGTCAGACTAGATTTGAAAAATAAATCCAAAGACCCAGCTCTATAGTGCCCAGAAGAAACATGCTTTAGATAAATTTTAAAGTAAAGGGGGGAAAGCACTGTAACACGAGAAGAATTTAGATAAATTTTAAAATGGGGGGGGGGGAGAAACATTGTAACATGCAAAGAATAGACACAAGAGAAGTGGATGGCTATGCTAAAGACAAACAGAATACAGTTTGAAACAAAAAGTGCTACTAGTAACACAGAGGACTATTTCAGTCAACTCAGAAAAGATACATGACAATTGTAAATATATTTGTGCCCCCCCCCACCCATCACAAAGATCACAGGACTCCACTACACACCAAGAAGACCAGGGAAAGCCATGACACAGAGGTGAGCTGTAGACAGAGAGGGTCACACTGAATATGAAGATAGGAACTCAGCCAAACAAGGTTCTTTCTTTGGAGATAAAGATTTCAAGTTGACTGTGGGGATGGCTGCACACATATCTGTGAACATACAGAAAGCCTATGGTGTATGCTTTTATTTCTTTTATGTGTGTGCATTTCATTTTAACCTTCCTCAATGAAAATGAGTTTGATGGTATTTAAAATGTTTCTTTTGGCTTTGAAACTACTCAAAAAAATGCTTTTACTTATATTATTCAGAATAACATTTAAATATTATAAAAGCTGTTGTCCAAATTCCTGAGGCTGGCAGGAAAAAATAATACGATCCATATATACATAAAACATATTTTAATGTTTTTAAGTCATGAAGACGATGTCATAAATTTGAAAAAAATTTCAAAATATAACCTACAATCAGACATGAATTGGGATGAAATCACCCAATTAGCATGTCAAAAAGTAAAATCCAACACTGAGATTTGAAAAATAAACAGACCCAGACAGAGTTAAGGTATCCTCGTGAAGATCCTAGGCTTCAGGGCAAAGCTGTCAAACAAGAGAAAGAAATTCCATAACTGGTAAATAATAAAAACCAAAATCAGTCATTAATCTAGACTACTGAAATGGCTAAGATATAAACTGTAGGATATGAACAAAGATGAGTAACTGATACACAGCACACACAGGAGTGAGAATCACTACTCAGCTCCCAGGCCATGTAACGACGAGTCGGTAGCTGAGGCGGGAAGGAAGAGTGAAATACCGCTGACAGATATCTGCAGATATTGAAACCAAGTCACTTCCATGTAAGGCAGGTACAGCAAGGTCTTCCTGACTGAATCCAACACAGCACAGCCAGGTTCCCAGCACAGAACTTTGACTCTAATGATGGATAACTATGTAGAGAAAGGAGTTAACTAATTCTTAAAGGGATGTGGTGTTGCTATGGAGATGGGAGGGGGAAAATCCAGACAACTAACAACAGGAATGGAAACGGACTTTCTGATAAGGTTCCTAGTTTGTACAGAAGACAGTCTAATTAATTAACTCTTAACTCTGGTGTAAGACTAGAGGAGCACAATTTAAAGAAGAGATAGTGTGTATTAGTCAGGGTTCTCTAGAGTCACAGGTAGTCTCTATATAGTAAGGGAATTTGTTAATGACTTACAGTCTGTAGTCAAACTCCCCAACAATGGTCAACAGTAGCTGTGAATGAAAACCCGAGGATCTAGCAGTCGCTCAGTCCCATAAGGCTCGCAGGCGAAGAAGAGCGAATCTTCCTCCTTCCAATGTCCTTATGTAGAGCTCCAGCAGCAGGCTCAGCCCAGATCAGAGGCGTGCGTACCACCACACCTGAAACTTGTGTCTTCCAGACTCAAGATCTAGATCACAGGTGAGCCTTCTTATTCTGGATTGTAATTCACTCCAGATATAGTCAAGTTGACAATCAGAAATAGCCACTACATAGTGGTTTCCTTGTGTTTTGCCCAGAAATGTGACTGCCCCCACTTCCATGAAGAAGGGGTAAGGGATCAATGACATATAGGTGCCAAGATGGACACCTACGTTGTTGCACAGGATCCTGATGCTAGAGCCATGATATGTCTTTAGCTATCCAAGTCTTTTTCTACTATTTAGCAACATAGAGGAAATCAACAGGGTCGTGTGAACATCCTCATTCACTCTGATAATCATGGAAAACATAGTGCTCTACTTTAATGCCCAACATGTCTGCTACTGTCACAGAACTGCAGAAATGACTGTAGGGTGGTGGTTGGGACCCACTGGCAACTATGAAACCACTCCCAGATGTCATAAGTGAGATACAGTCTTCAGACCCAGGACTTCCCCTAACCTGTCTCCTTCCCTTCCCCCTCTGACACTGTATAGCACCATGAAAGAGAACACGGAGATCCACATCAGAGTTCCTAAGTCAGCAGTGGTGCTGAGACATGGAGATAGTTCTCAAACTTTTACACCACGAAGTATAGACTGAAAGTTAGTTGGTTCCAGGGACACAGTAGTAATAATGTAAAGGGTTTGGGGCTCCTGTGCAGACTCTGAGCAGCCAGGATTGAGATGATACGGGGACAAGGGCAGGACACAGGACATTCAGAGTCTAAATTTTAGACCTGGGTACCAAGAAACAGTTCCACCAACACAAGGAGGTGGCTAATGGCATCGGAGAGCACACACTGAGTCATAAGCCACTCGGTGATGACAGCACCTGTCATATGAGTATAGCACGTGACAACGGGCTCACATGGTCTCTGACAGCCAGACCTACAGGTGTGGTCTATGCTAGAGTGTGGGGCTATGCAAGAATGCACAAGCATAAGCAAGAAGCTATAGGTAAGTAAGAACATTCTTCCTCTCAGAGGTCCCCTTCCTCAAGGTACTCACAGGCTGATTGCACTCCTTAAGTATAATAAGGGACAAAATTCAAAACCACCTTAAGTATAGGACAGTAGGGCATACAATCACTTTGAATACTAACATCTATAAACAGTTCCCAAGTACTTACCTTTGAAGCAAGAAATCTGTTTGGAAATATTGCAAATTTTTAAAAGGTACCATCTCTCAGATGTAAACAAAGCTTGCCAAAATTGTGGCAAGTGCAATGTCACATGCGCTTTCAAAGACTTAAGATGGCTTTGAATTTTGTACCCAAGTCTCGTTGTCAACCTGCAGAGAATGCTTGGAAACCACTGAAAATGGCCACCAGAAGCTGTTACCAGATCAGCTGAGGAATGTGACAGTAGGTGACACTTGTTCTCTCAGAAGGGTTGTATCAGCAGTCAACCCTATCCTGTACCAAGGACACACATGCAGTGCCATGATCCAGTTCCTCGCGTACTGTTTCCAAATAAACCAGTAACCAAGGCCTTTGAGACCTGATTGTCCCAAGGTGAGGGGACTGCAAAAGCCTCAGGCAGAAGAGATCAACACTGGTGTATTAGAAACATACCTTTGAATAAGCTGCCCCTCTGCCCTATCACAGATGGCCCTAAACTCTAAAGCCTCACCTGCCTCTGCCCTCACCTGCAGAGTACCTGTCACACAGCAAGTGGCCACAGAGGCTCCCAGAAGAGTAAACAGACCCCTCCTGCTGCACTGAAGCTGAAGCCTGAGACACTGTGTGCACAAGGGAGGAGGAGCAATGACCTAGTTCAGCATCCCAGACTCGCAATCAAGCCTAAACAAAAATCAAGCTACTCTGAGAGGTGTCTGAAGAGGAACCAGGAGCTATGCACCAGAATATTAAAGGGTACAGGAGGCTGCAGGCCATGTCCCATCACTGTCCTGTCCCAAACAATCAAATGTCATGGACCCTAAAATTACATCCTGGTCTAAGAACAAGTTTCTTTTGCGCTATAAAGGCAAAGGAGAAGCGCCGGAGAGTGCTGGGTTAAGCACTGTACCAGTCGCAAGGTTTACCCATCATCTCATTCCCATACTGCACTGTCATTGCCAGGAGGTCCTCTCCAGAGCACAGCTGACACTGGTGTCATGCCCTGGAGCCACTGTGGCTAAGTAAACCCTCTTATCATCAAGTTAAGCTGCCTCGAGTAATTCATTACTGGAGTGGAAAAATGAACTAATATGCTTTTTAAGCTTCCCCCTTAGCTACTCTTAGCATAGATTAAGAGGGAGGGGTCAGAAGGAAAACAATGCCCTTATTTTAAGCGAACACATTAGATAGCCCTGTCCTACTGTGCACACTGTCCTACTGTGCACACACCACCATCCGTCTTGTCTTTGAGGAAATAAGCCTGGAAAGTGGCTATCTGAGCAGACCCATCAGATGGGTGACGGTGTCCAGAAAAGCCCAGCCCTACTGGGAGGGAAAGACTCAAAGCCAGATACTCAAGCAGGTCAGAGGTTGTTTTACAAAGAGAAAAGCAGTTGTTGGTAGTGTGTCAGCTGCTCTTGCGACCTTAAAGCCATAGTTAGCTGTTACCTATCATCCCTAACAAGTAAAAACAGCATAAACGCATATGCATGCTAAGGAAACAGAGCACGGGAGGGACAAGATGAAAAGGCAGATGGAGAGTTATTGATCGTGGCGAGCACAACGCCACACGAGGTAAGCTTGGCTCTGGGCATGTCACAGAATCAGATCAGTGCAGAGAACAGCACAGAGCTTAACAGGGTCTTGAAGGCAGAAGCAGCTTCGTAAATCAAGGTTGAGCCCCAAGTCCAGTTCTAAAGTGCAATCTAAGAATCAATCGGCACCCTCAGAAGCTGATATAAAAAGCATTAGCTCACGGCATGAAACTGGCATTTCCAAAGATGCAATGGCTTGGTGCTGAGGCCTTCAGTACTCACCAGGCTCCAAGGGAGAACAGCAGGAGATCCAATCAAGGAAATGACCATGCCAGGACCTTGCTGAGGTCACCACAAGTGAAGCGACCCCACAAAGGCCAAGGCTACTGGGCAGGCAGGTCTCGGTTGGGTATATGTGTGGGCAAATGAGTTCAAATTTAACATATCATAGAAGCTTCTGGATAAATTGTCAAGCCTCCTCTGCAAATTACCAGGTCAGGCTCAGAAGTTTTGCTGCCCCAAAGATACTCTAGAAAACCAGAATTTTAATTCAGAAGGAGGTAGAACTCCACCAACTGCAAAAATACTACTACCACTACTAAGAATGATGATGATCATGATGATGATGGTCGTGGTGGTCATGGCAATGGTAATGTTGGTGGTGATAATGGTGTCAAATGAAAAAAAAAGTTTAAAGACTGTGTTAGTCTACATTAAAAGGAAGACTGAACAGCGATCTACATCAGCCCTGAAATACCAGAGACTAAATTGCCATTTGTGTGGGGCACCATCAGCCACTCTATCAATGACAAGACTAGTCAAAACTCTGGTCCACTGATGCCAGAGAACAATGACACTGGTATCAAACACAACCTCAGACAGTCCAGGACAGGTAAAGAAAGATAAGATCCTAACACAACTGAGTATACGTGAACAAGAATAATCCGTGTCAAGTAAACCCCATAGGGTCCATACAGTCAGACAGGATGGAGCACACACAAGCAACCTAACTTACACAATGCAAGACTCTGAATCACAAGCCCCACACCTGCTTTTACTGATTCTTTACATGGCTGTACAGAGTACCAGATGGTTGGTCTTTCTGAGTCTCTATTCACCTCCAGAGATATAACTTACATTGAAAAGTGGAAGATAATTTCAGAAGAGAGGGGAGTAGAGCCAGACTATAGATACCAGGGATGGAGAGAGAATGGCTAGACAGAAAGGCACGCAGACAGGAGAGTGACTTCTCAGCTAAGTATCAACACAACCAGTCAAACACCTCAACGAATTTGTGAAGCAGATTTTAAATACTCCGAACAAAGAACATGATAAAACTCTGATGTGACAAATATGTACCCACCTGCCACTACACTGTCCACATGCCTTCTTGGGTCACAGGGTCCTCTACAAACAAATACAATGACTAAGAGTTGATCGAAATGACTTTATTTTTTAAAGCTGGAACCTCAGGTCAAATCATTTATGTATATACCTCACAACACATTGTCACAGAGACCCTGGGCAGGGCCTGTTCTGATTTGCCAACTTCCCTGGGTGCAGAAAATGAAGCTAACACAGAATACAGTGAATTCCTCAGTCTTAGCAGCTGTTTCTAGAGTAATCCTTGAGTTTCAGTCAGTAAACTGTGTATTCACTCCTAGACAGCCTTCCAGTGAAAGATGAGTCATGGGGCACAAAGCCTCTGCCTCGATGGGTAACTTAGCATGAGATCTACTTCCTCTTCTGAATTGACTCAGAGGTCCCTGCTGCCCATAGCTCTAGGGGCCTTCTCTTCCCTGCTGCAGACACGCATGAGCTGGCCAATTTCCGAAGTTTATTGTCATTACGACTGTGTCATATAACTTCTGCAGCTCAAATTGTATTTTTAAATGTTTTAATGAGCAGAGCCACAATCACAATAAATTCCTGAAACCACGTACTAATTATTTATACATACGTCTCAGACGAGCTATAGAACATTATGTTGAATACACTGACACAGGAGGCTGGGGTGGAATGAAAATTTACACAGAGCTTCTATTTGAAATAATACCCTAATGATTTCACAAAAGGTAGTGAGATTGTCTGTACTGAGCCACATATCACTACCTGAAGAGTAAAGCACCATGTGAATCACCAGCAGACAAGCAGACAGTGAAGGATCCAGAAACAGAATCTTCTAGAAGCCAGATGTGCCCTACTTAATGAAATGACAGTAACAACAATATCCCTTCATCTGTTGGAGTCCGTGTGGCTATCCCAGTAGTATCTACAAAGAACAGCCATGGTTAGAGATGTCAACATGTACTGTGCTATTTTCTGAATATTTCTCTACCTGGTTTAAGTTCTATATTGATTTAATACTGAAGATAATCGAGTTTGAAAGTTACTGATAATAACAAAACCACTTAACTAAAATGAACTTATTGGTAGAACCCAGTTAGAATTGTACCTGTTTAGCTTGAATGTCACCCTTCTATATCAACTTTATGTATTCATCTTGGATCATTTATTTATCCTGTATATACCGCTTCATTCTCTTACTCAGTAAGGCCTACGATGCCTACAGCAATGCTTATAGTAATGTCTATAGCAGTGTGCACAATATCTATAGCGATGCCTCTAATACCTTGGAAAAATCTACAGCAGTGTCTATGATACCTACATCAATGTCTAAAATACCTCTAATGCCTTCAGCCATGTCTAAAGGAAGAGGGACAGAAACCCCTACAATGCCTTCATCAATGTCTATAGTGCTATCTAAAGCAACATCTAAAACACTCTCACCAATGTCCACCTCTGCTATAGTAATGCTAGCAGCAATATGCATGGCAGTGCCAATTATACCTACACCAAAACCTATAGCAAGGGCTGTGAGAGATGCTACAAATTCCAGAAATACGTTCCTTCAAAAAAAAAAAAAAAGACAGATTCATCATTAAAGCTTTAAGCTCCTTATCTAAGTGCTAGGCACACTGCCACAGTGTGAGAGAGAATCATTGAAACTCCAAGCTGAGAAACAGATGAGTCAAGCTCTAGTGTTCAAATTCCTGTCTTGTTTTACATTTCTGTTGTAAATTAATTTTGTGAAATAAGATCACTTTGTTTGCGGATGCTACCTGAACTCATGTAAGCACCGATCTGCTGATTCTAATATCGTCTGTGTGCATTCAGATCAGCGCAAAACCAACATCTTCTCTCAGCTTTATGTGCACGGTGAATAAGGAAGGAGACTAGCCAATGGATGATGCTTGTTAAAGTAGAAAACTGGAAAGAGGAGATCTAAGCCGTGATCATGCACAGAGATGCGCACACTACCCACAATAGCCCGGGTGTGGGATGAGCCTCCGCGACCTGCCACGGCTGGTTAGGACAATGTGATACATGCAGCGACATTTTATTCACCCATGAACAGAGTTTGTTGTTTGCAGGAAAATGGATGCAACTAGAGATCATCAAAAACAGAGATATTGCAGGGGCTCTCTCATGTCTGGAATCAAGGCGGGAAAGACATGGAAAATAAAGGAAAGGGGAAGATATGGAGTCAGAGAAGGGTGAACACGAGAGTGAATGGCAAAGATAACCAACTTACATATTAGGCATTTGCAGAAACCTCAAAATTAGACGTATTCTGCAGTGTTAGAATGGGCCCATGAAAAGCACACTGTAGTGATTAGGCAAAGACTTGTCATCTCAAAGCCAGTGAAAGGTCTAACTATTCCAGTGACCCGTTTCTGCTCTTTCACTGACGACGTGAGTTCCATTCGTTTAGTTCCATATTTCCTACCGCCCAGGTGGTTGAAGAGTTGTCTCGCACAGAAGAGGAACTTGAAAAGGTTGAATCAGCTCCAGCCAGGTGATCCCTGCTCTCATGAGATAGTTTATACCCTGTTCTCTTCCTCTGCACTGAGCCCAGGGGCACATCTGGAATCTTCTTTAAGTTCTTTGTAGACCAGTATATTTGGGCTGTTTCCAAAATACTGGGCACCATTTTATTTTATAGTAACATTAGACAGAGTAGGTAGCATTCCTAGTCAGGGTTAACAGTGAAAGTTATCAGGCACTTAAATGGTTGTATCACCTTGTTTTTTACATTGTTTCCAACAGCTTTAGCTGTCCATAGATTTAGTGAACCAACCTCCCTCCCTACCTCCTCTTGTTCCCTCCCCCCTCCTTCCCTCCCTCCCCCCAAGCACTAATATAAAACTTCCTTAGAAACCTTAGCTCCCAGCTTTGTGATTTTGGGTGCTGCAAACATTAGGGTTTCATGAGTTATGTCCCTGAACTTCATCCTCTGTCCAGGAATTTGTGTGATTCACATCACTCACTGTGTGAGGAGTTCAATTCCTTTCTAACAACATGAAATACAGTAGACAGTCATGGAGACCAGTGGCATGTTGTCACAGTGCCCACAGAGGCTGTCACACCATGCTCATTTCCCATGTGATCTGCTCTCAGCTTTGAGCTCTGCAAAGCTTGTAGACTAAACCCCCTCTAAATCACAGCGTTCCATCTGAGGACAATTCCCAGGCCACCATCTGCTCAGGGTAGCAATGCATGGCCCCACCCAGCTCAGTATCTAAAATAAACACACGAGAAGGTGGTTCTGTAGCCATACTTCCCTCTTGCAATACACTTAATAAACCATTCCTCCTAAAATAAATAAATAAAATAAATACACAACAGGCAAGCGCTTCAGCTGGTACAGAGAGGGGCTCTCCTCCTGCACACTTCATTGTGACTCACTAGGCAGTCTCCTTCTGTATCTGGGCTCCAAGGGACCTGCCCGGACTAAATGATGCTTTTTAAAAGTATAGTGAAATAATCACATAAATCAGCAACTTTCCTCTTATGTCTCTTGAATATTGTGACCTGCTCATAATTCCATGTGCTATCCATCATTACAGCCATTCACACATTGATGGTCAGCACTGATGGGTTCACTGTGACATCACCACTCATCCTGTATCAGCCCCTCTCTGCTCTCCATCCCTTCTTGTTCCAGTTGTTCCCTTCTGCCTTCCACATTCCATCATTCATTTCTACCTCCCACATTTGTGAGACAGAAGCCATGAGATACTTCGCTTTCCCGGTCTGGCTTAGTTTGCCTAATGTTCCCATCCCCCCTCACTTTCCTAAAGAAAAATAAACCATAATGGTATTCTTATGGTCTGGATAAAACCTCATTGTGCACGTATGCACATATAGTCTTCTTTATCCATTGATGGGCATCCAGGCAGGTTCCCTGACTCAGCCATTGTGAACAGGACATGATACACAAGGCTATGCAGGCGTCACTACTGGATGCTGACTTTACTTCCCTGGATATTGTGGTGTTTTCATGGAGAATGGTCCCATCAACTCATACATTTGAAAACTTGGTCCTCGGTTCATGGAACCATTTGGAAAGAGCTAGAAAGTGAGGCCTTGTGGTGGAGGTTTATCACTAGGGGTGGGCTCTGAGGTTTCAGAAGACTCAAACGATTCACAGTAGTCCCCCTCCCTGTCCCCCCTTTCTCTTCGTGCCTCGTGATTGTGACTTAAGTGTGATAGACTTGGATATTCCTTCACTCTGCCATCATGGACTCTAACCCTTTAAAACTGTAAGCCAAATTAAACATTTTCCTTTTTTAAGATTTATTTATTTATGTATATGAGTATACTGTATTTATCTTCAGACACCAGAAGAGGGCATTAGATCCCATTACAGATGGTTGTGAACCACCATGGTTGCTGGGAATTGAACTCAGGACCTTTGGAAGAGCAGTCAGTGTTCTTAACTGTTGAGCCATCTCTCTGGACCCATAAACATTTTCTTTTATAAGGTGTCTTAGCAATTTTTTTTTTAATCACTGCAATAGAAAAGTGACCGAGACAAATGGTTATTCAAGAGTGGGTCAGCTGGATCCTGTAGTAATTCTGATTTTTTGGTTTTGAGGTTCTTCCATACTCATTTCCTTCATGGCTGGGGTAATCTCCATGCCTATCAACAGTAGAAAAGCTTCCTGTAGAACACTGGCATGGGTTTGCTCATATTTATTAGGCTCCATATTTTCCGTCTGCTTCTACTTTGCTCAGAGTTTTTATCAATGAAGGGGCGCTGAATTCTATCAAAGGCTTTCTCTGTATCTTATGTGCTGATCAAGAGTTTTCAAATTCTTTATTCTATGTAAATGTAAAGCTTACTGATTTTCATATTTTGAACTATCCTTGCATCCATGAAATGAACCAACTTGATGACGGTGCATGATGTCTTTAAAGTGTTGTTGAATCAGTCTGGAAATATTTTATTGGGAATTTTTGCTTCTGCTCCCATCAGGGTTGTCGGTCTTTAGTTTTTGTCACTGTGATGTCATCGGGGTTTGGCAATACTTCACAGAAACTATGTTATGGAGCAATTGAGGAACGCTGATTTTAGTTCTTCTCTAACTCTCTGGTGGAGTTCTTAGCTGTAAGTTTTAATGACTTACCAGCTCGATTCTACTCAAGCTTCCGAGAACCATTTCCATCTTTGTCCTGCAGGTTTAATCAAGTGTCTGCTTGCAGAGAAGAAGCAAGCTGACACCTTTCAGCCTTGGAAGCAGTAATGGGAACTGAAAGCCGGGTATTATGCTTTCAGCAAACACTCTCCGCACTGATTATTTTGCCTAATGTCATGGGAGCACCTTGGTTACTTAATCATTTTCATAAAGGCTACAAAATGCACTAAATACCAACAAGCCTCGGTGTGATCTATGGAGAATCTAAGATATGGGTTGACTTCCTTAACACAAAATGAGATCATTTTCCTTTAACTTTGTCTCATTTTTCCTCTACAATAAGTAGGTAGCTACTGCACAGATACGGCCACACGTTGGATGGGGCTCTTCTGTTAAAGGAGAGTAAAGCGGTCTGTCACTACTTTTGCTTTCTGCAGTCAACTTCCTTGGTGGGACACAGCCAGCCCAGAGCACCAGAAACTTCTGGGGAGACACAGGACACAGCTTGCTACAGGAGGGTCAGCTTCCAAACAAAGTGACAGAGGCAGAGGTAGGGCACACTCTCAAGTGGCTGTCAGAGGCTGTGAGAATGCTCCCAAAACACTGAAGGAAAGGGGGGGGCTGCTTCCACATTGAAGAAACAAGGCAGGGCAAGTCTTGTTTCTGGTCTTCTTATGCTTCTGTGGTGGCAAGGAGATTTCACCAGTTTCTGTGACAGCGCTGACCACAGCCTCTCAGGGATGAACTTTGTTATCTAGTTCTCAAGTATATTGGTTAGAATGGCATTTGGAGACAACTTGAGGTTTACAGAAAAGCAATCTGATTACCAATAACTCGCCATTACTGGAGATGCCACTGGCATAATTGATTGGCGTAAGTGGATGGAACCTCCTGCCTGTTTGCTGCTGCTGAGAAACAGCCCTGCTCGCCAAAGATCTGTGCAGGAGTCTCCATTCCTTTCTCTCCTTTGTCAGGCTGAGGCTATAAATGTTTTCTCATGCACTAGGTGACTTTGAGGAGGTGAAAGCAGAAGGGACTAGCTTCCTCACACAGTTCCAGTCCCGTGTCCTGCTCAGGTGTGGTGCAAGCAAGCTACCACAGAGCACCACATTCTTCCGTTCCAATCTCAGTCTGTCGAATCCGACTGAAGTCATTCTCCTCTTCTGCTTCCTGGCAGAAGTGTAAAGATAACCCATGCATCCCCTTTTGTGCCCCCCTAGCCCATGCTCATTTAGTCCTGCATCCGCATGCCTGGTTGCTGATGGTGGGAACAGGGAGGAAAGGCTGCCTGCCTATGTGCAGAATGGCTGCTGAGACTGGCCAGGATTCAGCAGACAGATGATAAGATAGTATCATACAAATGTGAAGTATCGGAGGAAGGGTAGAAGATGGCAGTCTCAGCTAGGCAGAAGGCATCCAACAAGAGGTCTCAGTAATCTGAGGGGCAAGAGCCTGAAACTCTGCCACAGCAAGTGGGTATGACACTCAGTGTGAAGCTGGGGTCCAAAGAGCCTGGAGGTGGCTGGGTGTGACTAATGAGGGGGTGGAGAAGGAGACAGGGAAGGAAAGAGGGTAGCTGGAGCCAGATCGCACAGGCCTTCCTGTGTACTGGCAGAGAACTGAGTTTTATCCTCTTGGCAGCATTGAACAAGACGTATTGCCTGATTTCCTTTACCATTCTGATGAACGAGGGCAGAGTTAAACAGCCAGACCCACAGAGAGGCAAGCCACAGAGCAGTTCTAGGTACAGACGGTGGAAGACAGTCTGCATTCCAGCTGCATCAGGAAGGCAGAGGTTCCCTAACCTGGCTGAGTCTATATGGGGATATATCCTGTGATGCTGATGCTGGGCCCACATCTGGTGCCCACGCCCCACCCCCACCCCATACATTGTCTTCTTCAAAACTTATCTTCAAAGCTGCATCCCTCCCTCATCCTGCTGCCTTTATCCATGATGAGCTTCAGCGGGTGGCACGCAGGCATAGCCTCTTTTATTTTTCTGTCACTGATGGACTCTAAGTTTTGAGGATGCAGACCTGTTTACAGAATGGCTGTTCTACACCTTAGAAAGGTAGTATCCCAGCTGTGCCTGATCTGGAGTCAAAGGCTGAGGCTCGCATCTGTGCAAAGGAAGATGTCTGTGTGCGAACATGCGCTCATTTAATAAAGATGTTCTTTTAAAGGATCCACTCACTGGTGTGTGGTTAATTCTCGCAAGCTACCCATGAAATGTTTTTTTCAGTTTGGTATAAATTATTTCAAGTACACACTGAAGGATAAAAACACTGCTCTACTGACTTGTATTCACTACGTCTAAATGAAGTTTGTTTCCCTAAGACACCAGCTATATGTGCAGACATGCAGATCTGTCTCCTTGACCCCATTTCTTATTCCTGGTCAGTTCCAGGATCCTGAAACAGGTGTTTGCTCCTAGTCATTCTCGTGCATGCTTCTGCACACAGGTGATGACTTATGCTTCTACAAATGCCATGGAAGCTTCCAGGTATGCACATTAGAGGTGCGTGTTTGTATGGACACATTTAGTTTACACTCGGAGCTGTAGCACTGTGGGAATAACGCAAAGCCACACCTCCTCCGGCCCATAATAAAGCCCCCCCCCCCCCCCCCCGGTGATTAGCATCACTGCAGTGAATCACCCTGTGTGTCTCTGGAGCCTATCACACAATTCTCCTGTTCAATGGTTCTCAAGGTGAGGAATGGGGCTGGCAGCCTCAGCACCCAGTGAAGGCTGAGACTCACAAGCTCTCAGACGTAACTCAGGCTAGGGGCTCAGGAAACATCTGTGCTTTATTTAACAAGTTTATTAACTACTGAATTCTGGTCCAAGCTCGAGGTTAAGAACCTGCTCTCTGTTCAGTTTCCATGTACAATGTACATGTACCAGTACATGTACCAGTACAATGTATGTCACCACAAGCCTGTATACCCTTGACATCTAGACAATGCTGACTCCTCACTAGTCTGTGTGGCTTTTGCTAGGTTTGCACTTAAAAGTATCTTAGCTCCAGCCCATATTGTGAATGGGATCTCCATCGCCATCTCTGCTGCCACTAGGATGACTGTGCCCCCACATACATAGCTTGTAAAATGTTTGCTAATTGAGTACCCAGACACCTTGGCCACGAATTCACTTTGTCAATGGATTGTTTTGATCTTCTATGTGGCTGTATCATGTACAGTTTTCTTTTATCTCTTTAAAGAGTGCTGAATAAACTCCCATTGTGTATATAAACCAATTCCATTTGATGGACACTCAGGATGAGTCCATGCTTGCCTTTTCCTGGAGTGGGAAATGAAGAGAGATGTGCAGGTACCTCTGTGGAGTGCTGGCTTTGATCACGGGGATTATTTTTAATTAAGATATTTACAAGCATCTCATAGCTGGAAGCCACAACAGTGTGACAGCTTCTCATCCACTGACATTTTCTTATTAAGGTGGAAGATAAGAATTAATAAAATTAAAATAAGACTGAAAATATATAATGCAAAGAAAACCTTTGGGCTTTAACACAATAAAAGAAACATTTTCCGAGCTTCCCCAATAGTCGGCTCTGAAAGGAAAACATCTGCCTGAGAAGGAAGCAAAGGTTAACAAATGAGGTGAGAATCTGACCAAGAGGTCCCAGACTGTGGAAGAACTGTCTGCCTGCCCCTTTGTTCTGGAGGGTATGGCTCTGCCAGAGGCTTTGGCAAGACTTTCATGAATCTTAGCTATTGTATAAATGAAAACTTAGGGCAAAGGGTTTTCTATGAGGAAAATTGTGCTGTGCTTTCATTAGCTTGTCTCTGGACTGTTCAGGTGAAAAATTACTCTCAACTCAGTCTGCGGTGTCACTAAGAAAATATAGCAAATTAAACACATGGCATATTTTCAGAGAGAGGCTAAAAGGAGCCTGATTAATTTCACATTACTGGGCCAATGAGATGGACTAATGCGTAAAGATTCTTGCTGCCAAGCCCAACAACCCAAGCTCAATTCTCAGAAGACACTGGGTGATCCTCTGACCTACACCTGCTCTCCATAGCACAAGCACATTCCCATATTCATCATCCTCCTCCTCTTTCTCTCTCCCTCTCTCATAAATAAATATAAAATAATTAAAGTTTTACACTACTGCAAAACAATTACAAAGTATCAAAAAGCCAAAGTATCCAATAAGTTGTATATACTATTTGTATATACATTGTTTCTTCTACGCTCTGATTCTGTCACACAGAGGGCACAGCATGGTACCATTCAAATGGATTATCCAAGCAACAGCCCCTCTACTCGGCATACACATCACCTGCATGTGTACACACAGTCAGAAACCAAGCTGAACTATTAAAATACAAGTCATGGCATGCCGATATAGTCATATGAAATACTTAACTATTTCTGTGAAATGGCAAATTTTGGTGATTTTTAACAAATAGAAAAGACCGCAACTTTCAAATGGAATTTCCAGGGGTCAGTGAGATGGCTCAAGTGGTAAGTGCCCTTGCCACAAGCCTGAGAGTCCTAACTCTGATCCACAGAATCCACATGCAGATGGAAGGAAAGGACTAAGCCCTAGAAAATGTCTTCTGGCCTCTGCATGTACTATGTAGCATTAAGCACACATACCTACTTGCACATCACACACACACACACACCAGGAATAGTCTTTAAGTTTTTTGAAGTAAAAATGTCACACAGAAGAATGAGTCTTGTAAAACAGAGGTGTGACTTGCTCCTCCTCTTCACATCAAAGGCAGCAAGTTAACAAATTGCTTATTATCTCATCCTGTGGCACTAACCCACCCAGAGCCTAGAGACAGTGTCCAGAGGATGCCGAGCCACAGGACACTGCAGCCTCTTCAGAAGAAGTGGCTACACCAACTCCATGGCAAGCATCTCCCTGCTGCCTAGTCAGATCTTCAAGGCTTCAACACAGAAGGTGTTAGCAAGTTGTAGAAACAGCAGGAGGAAAGCATTGAGGGAGGGGGTAACATACACAGCCGCAGAAGAAAAATCAAAGCACAAGCAGGTCACAGCAAAAGCCAGATGAAGTAGTGTCCTCCCACTCAATGGCTACCTCTCTTCAGAAAGTCCAGTCAGCAATGATGGATCATGTCCCTGCCATTGCGCCAGCCTTTACATATGCACTAAACTAGCACAAAGTAGTCCATAAATGTGCATAATTAAATCACCAATCAGTGTTAATAATGAGAGGCAGCAAGATGACAAATACCAGCCATAACAGAAGAAGATATGCTCCAAACAACACACTGGTACACTATTGTAAAGGGGCAAGCTAGCCACGCTAATGCTACCCCCAATTCTTAGGAGGCAAGCCTCTAAAGAGATACCCTGTTGTAATAGAGTTTTTAAAATTATCATCATCATCATCATCATCATCATCATCATCATCATCATCAACTTGCCTACAGGTATGTCAGTGTTATGCATGCATTGTCAGCAGAGGCCAGAAGAAGCCATCAGATTCCCTGGAACCAGAGTTACAGACCACTGTAAGACACCATAAGGTACTGGGAACTGAACCCCAATCCTCTAGAAGAGCAGCCAGTGCTTTTAACCACTGAGCCATCTCTCCAGCCTCAATATTGTTTAAAAAAATAGAAATAAAAACATACATTTCTGATCATGTTAGCAGACCATGTCAAAATGTTGTAGTAAACACAGAACATGCAAAGAAATACACACACACACACACACACACACACACACACACACAACCCAAGCATCTACTAGCAGGAACATGAAACTCTTACAACATAGTCAACACCAAACTTGGCTACATAGATGGATTAATGGCAGTATGTGTGCCTGAATCCCCAGACCCAACACAGCAGGTCCTTCAGGTGTAATAAGCTGGACACCACCCAGCTCTCATGCAAGCCCTGAGGGACAACATTCGTTCCTAGGGAACTTAAATCACCAGTACTGAGACTGTTGTACAAGTGTCCCAGCTCCAAAGTTCTAACAAGTTCTAAAGTTGAAATACTTAAAAGCTGAAGGAAGGAAGGAAGGAAAAGAGAGAGAGAGAAAGAAAGAGAGAGACAGAGACAGAGAGACAGAGAGAGACAGAGGGAGATCTGATGTCTGACCAACCCAACGGTGTGAAACTTCCCATCTTTATGCATCCGGATTCTGTGGAAATGCTCTGGAATCCAGAGCTGGTAAGAAGACCTCCCAAGTTGAGCACACGTTAGCTACCATGGCAGCTAAACCTGCTATGGATCTTCTCCTCTGTATGTGACAAAAACTTCTGACAAGCTATGAACTCCCAGTGGAGGCAGCTTCCAGAGAGACATAGAGGGAATGGGCTACAGGAACCTCCCCAGGGCTGCTCAGGAATCCAAAGGACGGAGAAGGCCACAGAGGCACGTGCAGATATAAGCACCCCAATATCTCTGCTCTAAAACTCCACCTTTTCTAAAGAATGTTTCTCCCAATAGGGGTCCTCTATCTAGCCCATAGCTGCTCCTCTGAGTTACTAATCCCTACTGTCCCAGTAAACACCTCCCCCATTATTTTGCTGTTGCCAGGATGAATCCCAGGCCCCTAGGCACAGAACTAAGAATGTGGCCAATAAAGTGATCCTCCCTTCTGCGTTCTCTATCAAAATTAAAGACACTATGTTATTTTTGTCTCTATTTGTAAGCTCAGAATACGGTGCTTAAAAGAATCTATTCCATGAGAAGTATGAATGAAACATTAACAAATGGCTAAGTGTTTTAATTGGTAGTTAAATGTCTGCAGAAGTTCCCTCTGTGAGATCCATAACCCTTTTATTAACCATGCATATAACGCATGGCAAAGGTTGACTGCTTAATGATAAAATAAAAATCAATTATTTAATAAGTGCATTAAAAACTGAGTATTAAATTAAATAAAAATCGGGTAATCAGCCCTCCTCTCAAACAAAGCTCTTACAAATGAAAGAATCCATGAATAATTAATGAACATTCCCTTCCAGCAGTATAGCGGGCGAGACATGCTAATTAAACCTCATATTGCAGACAAATATTAAGAGTAGGAAAACTTTTTAAATTGTTTAAATATATTAATGTGTTAGAAATGAAGAGTCTTTAAAAGATCAGAAAGAATCTGAATAGTTTTCAATAAATAAATATTAAGAGAATGAAAAGACAAGTCAGAGTGAAAAAACAAAAGACACATTGGGAGAAGACAGTTAATATTTACAAGAACATGATGAAATTTAATGGTGAGAACAAACAACCTGATCAAAAAAAATATATTTGATTGAGTCATTAACAGACACATCACTAAATAAATAAATAAATAAATAAATAAATAATGTGCAGATGGTATTGGTAAACATGGGGGAAGTTACACCTATGTCAATAGGAAATTTAAATCGCTACTGATAGTCTATAAAAAATGTCCAATCATCCAGACGGTGACAGTACCAAATGCTGGCTAAGGAGGACCTGAGAGATAGTCCCAGCATTACAAAACTCAGCTTACCAAAGGAGGTGAAAACTCTGGGCCACATAAACACCTGCTTGGAGATGCTCATTGCAGCTTCGTTTGTAATTGTCAAAATGTGAAAGAAACATTTTAACATTTGCCAAAACCTATAAAATGTACAGCACCCAGAATGAATCCTAACATACTGGGTGACTGACAGGCAGACCCATGTATTATAGACGCATCCTGGATCCTGCAGAGACTCAGCAACCTGGGTATGACATGACCAGGGGTAAACTGAGGGCAGAGAAGCCAGAGGCTCTGGCAGAAACAGTACCTAGGAACTACAAAGTCTGTAAGTGACTAGACTGGGAAACGTCTGAAGGCCACTCTCCCTGCCACCCTCCCTGCCACTGTCTAGGCAAATGACAATATGGACACATGGGAAGAATGCTAAACACGGCACAGTCTCTCTTATGGACACAAGTTCTACTCTCAGGCAAGAACTATGAGGACAGACAGGTCCCAGGGAGCAAGACAGCAGCCTGTAAGCAAAGGTAAGCAGAAACAGCATGCGTGCCTTCCACACCCGCTGTTCAGGGCCTCCAGAAGCCCCACACGGAAAGTACAATTCTTATCACTCAGGGAAGGCTGGCCGGTGGGGTCTCAGACAGAAGGCTGGGCCCACATAGATTTCCTCTCAACAGGGAGGACATTCACACTTAGCCTGCTTGAATTAGTAAGACTAACATTGTCTGAACTTCTGAATACACTGCAAGGGAAAACATGGTGATGGCTGAAGGAATACATATCCATCTCTGTGAGAACACCGACTGAGATATTTCCTCCTTCCTCTGTCTGTCTGTCTGTCTGTCTATTTCTACTCCTGTATTTCGATTGTTTTCTTGCTTTATTTTACCATACATCTTCTCTGACTAGGATTTATAACTGTCATTTTTTATTCTGATCCATTCTAGACTTTCTCTGTTGTTTTTCACTTCTCATGTTGTGGTGACACCCCTCCCCAACCATACAGCTATTTTTGTTGCTACTTCATAACTATAGTTTTGCTAATGCTGTGAATCATAATGTAAATATTTTGGAGACAGGGGTTTGGTGGGGGTCGCGACCCCCAGGTTGGGAAAGCCTTCTCTAAGTCACTCACTGGCCCTCAGGGTACTTCTTCTTCTCTTCCCCTGTTTCCTTAGACTTCCACCACTTCTTCCTTAGGTATGAGAAATCTATGAACTGCATTTTCTCTGAGCAGTGCCCTGGTGCTGCTGTCTCTAAGGCTCACTGCAACAGAAGGGAAGTGTGCATGTGTCTCTAGTACAAGGAAACGCTGGATCTGTGTATGTCAGGGCAGTCAATGCCCACACCACAGCAATGCAGAACGTGTACTCAGTCAGAAATGTGCCACATAAAACAAGAAAAGAGGTAGAAAAGGAGAATAAAATAAAACAGTGGACACATCCATCCCAACAGATGAGCAAAACACACAAGCATACACACACCTCACATACACACGCACATACATGGCACATACGCACACATACGCACACATACGCACACATAAGCACACATATGCACACCACACACACACACATATAAACACAAACCATACACACACACACACACACATATATATATGTATACACACACACACATACACACACACACATATATATATACACACGCACACACACACATATATATATACACACGCATACACACACATACACACATATATATACACAAAAAAAAAATAAACCCAAGACACAACAAACAACTATGACATCTCTACCAGCTCACAACTTCTCAGTCCTGGAAATCGAGAGAGGACTGCTGAAATACTAAGACCTGGTGCCTTACTTCTTAAACAGTGCAGTGACCACACAGAAGACTCATATGAGCAAATGAACAAAGTAAGAAAATCACTACAAGACCTAAATAAGAGGCCTTTAAAAATGATTAAAAGGTAAGCAAATGGAGGACAACGGTTTTTTTAAAAGGAAGAACTCAATGAGGAACCTGGAAAAAAAAAAGCACAAGGAGATATTGTCAGTGAGCCCATCAATCAGCTGTAAGGGACAGGGGGATGCTCACCAAAGGGACAGGGGGATGCTCACCCTCAAATCAGAAGACCGCTTTGGATCTCCTGGGTCTTCATATTTCTGTGTGAGATTTAAGATTATTTTTTCAATTTCCATGAAGAATTGCATTGGGATTTTGATGCGGAGCTCACTGAAGCTGTAGCTTGTTTGGAGAATGGACATTTTTCACAGTACCTAGCCCCATGAACATGGAAGGACTTTTCATCTCCTGGTGTCTGCTTCAAGCTCTTTCTTCAGTGTCTTAAAGTTTCCATTTATTTTTGTTTTCCTTTTACTGAAAACAGACCTTTTGCTTACATAATCCATCCTGATCCTGGTTTCTCTCTCTCTGCTCCTCCCAGGTCCTGCCTTCTTCTCCTCCCTTCCAGATCCACCCCCTTTCTGTCTGATTAGAAAAAAAATACAGGCTAAGATGTAATAAGAAAATAAAATGAAATCTAACACACTGGAATTAGGCAAAGCAAACAAGCAGAAGGAAAAGAACCCAAGAGAAGGCATAAAAATCAGAGACTCACTTGTTCACACACTCAGAACTCCCATAAAAACTCTAAACTAGAAGTCGTAATGTATATGCAAAGAGAGAAGAAAATATATATTAAAATAAAAACATAAATTAAAAAAAATGAAAAGAGAAAAAACCCTGACATGGCATCATGAAACAAGGAAAGCCCATAGATGCCACTGAGTTTATTTCTGGTGGCCGTCTAGTGCTGGGCATGCAGTCTACCCTTAGGTGTACTTTGTTTCCCCAGTAAGATGCCCTTGAAGGACACTAAACGTCCACAACTGGAGTTCACTTTTGAGAGCTATGTCTCTGATCAGCAGACTACCTAATACCTTAGTAGAAATCTGGCTGTCACCATTTATGTTCCTAACCAGTTCTCTACATGTCAACATCTAAGCCTAGTACAGAGATGGGACCACACATGGTGACACCACTTTACCATCATCAAAACAACAACAACAACAAACACAACTGGAGATCGCTTCTGAGTCAGGGAGGGGGCATGTGTGCACCTCTCCTTTCAGCCATGACACCATCTGGTGCAAGGCTCGTGCATGCTGCCTCAGTCTCCATGAGTTCATGCATGTCAATCATGTTGATTTAGAGGACCTTGTTTCCTTGGTGTCTTCCTTCCCTCTGGCTCTACACTTAAGGTTTTCATTTTATAAGTCTTTTACTTCCTTGGTTACATTTATTCCAAGACATTTTTCAAGGCTACTGTTAATGGGACTGTTCATAATAGCCAGGAAATAGAAACAACCTAGATGTCCATCAACTAGTGAATAGGAATTGAAAATATGGCATATTTACCTAACAGAAATATCATGCTGAGAAAAACATTAAGAAAAAAATGAAATTCTGAAATTCATAGGTAAATGGATAGAACTGGAAAAAACTCCCTCTTGAGTGAGGTTAATCTAGACTCAGGAAGATAAACATTGCATGTTCTCCCTCATCTGTGGGTGTTAGCTTTGAATCTTCTGATATTTGTGTTCCGTTTTGAATACCCATAGAGGTCAGGAAATTCGCAGGGGCCTGGGCTTTCAAAGGGAGGGAGTTAGGATGTAGTGTTATAAAGGCTTAAAGGGGGATAATGGAACAAGATTGAGGTGGCGAATTCGGGGCCAGGGAGGAATAGATAACACTAAACACATTTTTTAAAGTCAAATGGAAATCTACTACTGTAGAAACTGCTCAATGGGCTCACACACCCACTTAAGATGAAGTTACCCTGTAACTAGGTGACAATGTCTCTTCTAGACACCACAGGCTAACAACATTGCCAGAAATGGGTTACTTTTCCCACAGACCCCCCAAATATTATAGAGTATTGCCAGTGCTTGTAGTCATCCTCCAGCATTGAGGGTAAAACCTTATTGTTGGAGACAACAACATATTTGAGTCAAGAAACATAGAGAAATCAAATTTCATACCTATTGGCTAGCTTTCATAGCCCTGGGAAATGCTATACATATTACTGGAGGAGAAAAGCAAGCATCTGTGGTACCTGAATGCCAACATGATGTACTACTAACAGCTGGCCTTGCAAAGACATGCCCAATGGTGGCATGACCATCACAAATGTAACCAACCGCACTCTGATTAGATTTAAGACCCGGTCCATAAATGAAACTCACATCAAGCACCATTATCAGAACCAAGAACCTGTAGCTAGATGGGTCATAGGTGATAAGGGAGAGCCTGCTATTGTTCTAAATGGACTAGTAGTAAACTGAATCCTGAAGACTTCTTGGCATACCCATAGATTTATGTATCTTTCAACACTCATTGAAGAAACTTGAATTTGTAGTAGGCAGGGATTAATATAGAAACCCAACTGGTCAAAGTCCAGAGAATAAGAGACTGAAGAATTTCCACATTTAAGTGAGACATCTATATCACATTAAGTGGGACATCTATGTAACACTCAAGGTTCAGGGTTCATCATCAAGAGAAGAAAGAAAGAGGGTAAGAACCAGAGTGGGTAGATGGCTCTAAGGAACAATATCTTCCACATACAACAGAGTAACTGCACAACAAACTCACAAAGCTTGCGCATGCCCACACCAGACAAAATTCCAACCACGGTGAGTCAATCACTCTACAGTGGAAGGGCACACAGTCAAAAATATGGGCAGAACAATTGGACCCAATGGGTGTTTAAAAAGCAAGAAAGTAAATCAAAACAAAGAAGACACAAAGTTGGTTGGCTAGGGAAGGAGGGGTGGATCTGAGAGGAAATGAGGGAGAGGCGAGCATGATCAAAGTTCACTCTACAAAAAGTTCTCAGAGTGAATAACACCCTTTAAAATTCACTTTACATCCTGACTAATATCCCTCTCCCAGTCCCAACTTCACACCTTCTCTCACCCATCCCTCCTTCCCCTTCTCCTCTGAGAAGGTGAAGCCCACCCACCCCCCCAGGTATCCTCCCACCCAGCACATCAACTCTCTGTAGGGCTATGTGCATCCGCTCCCACTGAGGCCAGACAAGGCAACAACTAGAAGAACATATCCCACGTACAGGCAACAACTTTAGCAGTAGCCCTTGCTCCAATTGTTGGGGGACCCACATGAAGATCTACATATGTATGGGGGCCTAGGTCTCCTAGTTAGTGGTTCCTATATGTGTATGTGTGTGTGTGTGTGTGTGTGTGTGTGTATGTGTGTGTGATATATATATATATATGTGTGTGTGTGTGTGTGTGTGTGTGTGTGTGTGTACATACATATATAATACAATAATAAAATTGTACTGGCTGGTGTTCTGTGTCAACTTGACACAAGCTGGAGTTATTACAGAGCAATGAGCCTCCCTTGAGAAAATGCCTCCATGAGATCCAGGTGTAAGGCATTTTCTTAACTAGTGATCAAGGGGAAGGACCCCTTGTGGGTGGTACCATCTGTGGGCTGGTAGTCCTGGGTTCTATAAGAAAGCAAGCTGAGCAAGCCAGGGGAAGCAAGCCAGTAAGTTACGTCCCTCCATGGCCTCTGCATCAGCTCCTGCTTCCTGACCTGCTTGAGTTCCAGTCCTCACTTCCTTTGGTGATGAACAGCAGTGTGGAAGTGTAAGCTGAATAAACCCTTTCCTCCCCAACTTGCATCTTGGTCATGATGTTTGTGCAGGATTAGAAACCCTGACTAAGACAAAAATATTTTTAAAATATTCTTAATTAAAGAAATATGAAAGAATATCAAGAACACGGTTGAGGCAATACATTTAGATAAATATAAAGAAAAAGGAAATACAGATGGCCAAAACTCCCAAGAACTGTGGGGTCTGTTCAAGAGATTAAATTCAAGAATCTGTGGTGGAGAAAAAAAAATGCTAACAAAAATTTAAGTTACAGAGAATCTAGTCAAAACTATACCAGAAAAGAATCCAACCAGAGAGAGAGAGTCATCTGATGTGAGGGGCATTTGGAACCTCTTCGCCATGTGTCAGTCAGGATGCCAGAACTACAAAAGGAAATGTCAAAAGCTCAAGGAAGAGCATCAGCTTAACTACAAAGGCAAAAAAGACGCAATGCCGGATGTCTCGTTAGCAATTCTAAAGTCCAGGAAAGCATGGAATGACATATGTCAAGCCCTGAACGTAAATAACTGTCAGGACACTGATGCTGCACCCTGAAAGGTATCTTTTAAAAACGATGGGGAAATAAGGACATTTATTATGTCGCGTACATAAGCTATGGCAATTCACGACAATGAAGCCAGCTCTGCAGAAATACTCCAAGGAATACTAAACACAGAAGTGGATGGGGGTGGGGGGGTAAAAAAGTAGTCTCAATCACAAGAGCATAGGAAAGAATAAATTTCATGAAAAGAATAAAAAAAAAATGAAAAGTAGTAAGGATCCATCGTGTCCAATATAGGAATGCAACAAAAGTCTAGTGCAGATGCTGGTTAAGAACACAGGGTGAAGGAGCCCTTAGTTCCCGCCAGCAGGAATATAGACTGGAGCAGCCACTGTGGAAATCAGTGAAACTGCAATGGCCATGTGACCAGCTTGACCTGGGTGTGCCCAAAATACTCCAAGTCAGCACATCACAGAGATGCTTGCATATCCACATTTATTGCTGAAATGTTCTTGATAGTTCCGAAATGGAACCATACTAGATGTCCACCAATGGATGAACAAAGAAGAAACTGTGATACACATCTGGTAAAGTTTTATCCGGCAGTAAAGAAAAACTCAAGCTATTGACAGGCGGAGAAAGGACAGAACTGAGCATCAAGTTACTAACGTGGAATTTGGATTGAAGTTGTGTGGATGTGTGTGCACGTATGTCCGTGAGCATAGGTGGCTGTGTGTGTAAGTATATGTATGTGTGTGAGCGTGTGTCCCCATATTAATGAGGCTACATGAGTGTTCTGTGAATGTGTCAGTCTACGAGCATGGTTATGTACGGATCCGTACATGTGAGGGAGAGTGGTGGCTGCCTGTGAGACCGTGAGCGTGTGAGATCGTGTGAACCTGAAGGGAGAAGTACAAAATACTAAACACTCAAGAACAAGCCTGAACTCACAGAAAACACAGACACTATCCACACGGCAGGGGCCATCCGAGTGACAGCGCATGTCACAGACACTGTCCCCACAGCAGAGGCCATGGCAGTGACAGTTTACCTCACAGCCACTATCCTCACAACGGAGGGTCATGGGAAGGCCAGTGTACCTCACTCCACATTCTCAGCTAGTTAAAATAATGAGTGAATAAATAGACAGGTGAAACTAAGCATCCACCTAAAAATTTAGAAAAATAATCACAGAATAGCAAGGGAAGGTGTGATAAAAACGGAAATCAAATGGAAGTATACACAACAGAGAGCAACTCACAGCATACAGACCCCGAGGCTCTAGCCAGCCTCAACAAAGGTGTCAATAATACCATTGCCATCAGATTTATTCCTAAAAGCCACAACAAAGCCATAGCAATAAAATGGAGAGCAAGTAATTTAAAAAGCTGTGAAGATCAGCTGCCCCTAGATGCTTTAAGAAACACAGTGATCGATCCTGACTTTGAAAACTAAGATAAGGGTTTAGATAAACAAGCTCTTCCTGATGTGTCTGGAGAATAAGCCGGAAATCTGAGAATCCTTTAGTCTTGTGCCTATGGAGTCTATACCTTTATTCTCTTTCTCATTGCTAGGCCCATGTGGTCTCAATGAAAAATTCTACCACGACGTTTACAGTGTCTCTTTAAAAAAAAAAACTGTACAAAATGATTCCTCAGTAAGCAGAATGCCACCACACATTTCATTCCGTGCATCTGACATAAACATAAGAGTAAGTCCTAACAAAACAACAACAAAATTAGAGGCGAAAATACTGAAAGATAATGAATTAAAAGACCTTAATCAAAGCATGCCAGATAAGATGTAACATTCTTAAATTGGTTCAAGTAGAATCATGTCCCCCAAAAGCAAATTTAAGATCAGAAGATATCACAACAATTCCAACAGTAACAAGCTGAAAGATTACATTACATAATTTCCATTGAGGACGCAAAGCATTTTGGGGAATTCAGTGCCCACTCGTGACTCGTTTGGAGGACACAGCAACTGAGGAAAAGAAGAAGATTTTTGGACATGGTAAATGACAAACAAATAATGTTCTGTTGATGAGAAACCAGTGCATATGTGTCCACAAACAAATCCTCTTTTCAATACTATCAGAAAAGCAAACAACTTAAGGGTTAGGTTTCCCATGTACCACAGACAGAGCCATGCCTGGCTTCAGACACAGGCAGGAAGTCCTGGAGTCTGCACCTGCTCCAGCCCCGCCCCTGGGAGCTGTTCCTGAGGAGCACCCTTCTCTTTGCCTCCTGCTCTGCCCAGCTTGGGATAAGGGACAGAAGAGAGCAGAGCTAGACACTCACTCTGCTTCCTACCTGAAAGTCAGCAGGTCTGAACAGCTTGTTACAAATCCAGAAGTGTTGCTGACACAGGCTAAACCCACAGCCCATCCTGCAGCACCTTCCTCCTCAGACCACTGACATGCTGGGCTCCTCACTGCCTCCTTCAGTCATCCAGAGTCTCCCCAGAGTCCCCTCAGAAACCACCTACTTCCCCACAAAAGTCACCCTCTAGCCACAAAGTAAAAAGTCAGCAAGCCATTGCTTCTAGGAACCTCTGTTCATAGGCAGGAAAGGTGTAAAAAAATGTCCATTATAACTCATAAATGATGCACGACTTGAACCCCCAACATTAAGGATTCCTAAAAGCTACCATCGAAAAGATAGCTAAGTAGAAAAATAGACAAGGTGTTTGCAATCACTGCAGTTACAGCTACGAGCAAATGACTCCAAGTCAACATATAACAGAGATACCTGCACATCAGAATTTATCAAAACACCAGTCACAATAAATAATGGAACCAACCTAAGTGTCCAGCAATAGAGGGACAGATAAAGAAAAGGTGGCCGGGGGTTGGAGAGATGGCTCAGTGGTTAAGAGCACTGACTGCTCTTCCAGAGGTCCTGAGTTCAATGCCCAGCAACCACATGGTGGCTCACAACCATCTGTAATGGGATTGGATGCCCTCTTCCGGTGTGTCTGAAGACAGCTACATTGTACTCATATAAATAAAATAAATAAATCTTTAAAAAGAAAAGAAAAAGAAAACTTGGCTCATTTTTTAAAAGTCGCCAAGAAACCTCTATTCTTAAAAAAAAAAAAAGAAAGAAAGAAAGAAAGAAAAGAAAAAGAAAAGGTGGCTGACGTACACAATGAACTTTCTTTCAGCCACAGAGAAGAATGGTATTATGTTGTTAGCAAAATAAATAAATAAGTAAGAGAGATAATCATATAAAGCAAATTAAGACAAACGTCATATTGTTCTTATCTGTGGTTCTTATACATGGTTATATTGACGCATGCATTGGATCAACGTCAAAGGGACGTGTCCAGGGAGCACAAAGGGGTACAGTGTACACCTGCAGGAAAATGTTCTCTGCATCCTAGTGCCATAAAAAGTAAGAGGGTCCTACATTAGCAAAGCTGTCACTGTTTCCCAGACATCTGAACTGGCCTTTGGTACCCTTCCAAGTACCAAGCCTCTGTCATTCACTTCGCTTCATCTCTTAAAGTGAAAAGTCCATTAAAAAAATAGCTATGGCCAGAAATTCATACCTGGGGGAACAGAGACCGAGAGACAGACAGGCAGGCAGACAGACAGACAGACGGAGAGAGTCCTGAGCATGGGGGCACTGGGAACGTTTGGAATGTTCATGGAGCCAACAATGGAGTAACTTTGTTCAACTGGAATCCCTAACGAGTGAGGCACATATGTGTGTCTCGGGAGCACAGCACTGAACATACCAACCAGAGGTAAGCAGTATGAGTCCATTTATACAGGACCAAATACTTGTGCAATTAGTTCATTCATTAAATAAAGATGCTTTTAGTATATCTAATGTTTAAGCAAAGAAGGTACCTATAAGAGACTAAAAAAAATAATGAGGGGCCTCATGAAATCTTCTTGCTTAATCACACTCTTTACGGTATGTACTGGCTACTCTTATGTCGACTTGACACAAGCTGGAGTCATCAGAGAGAAGGGAGTCTCAATTGAAAAAAATGCCTCCATGAAATCCAGCTGTAAAGCATACTATTAATTAGTGATCAAGGGGAGAAGGCCCAGCCCATTGGGGGTAGCGCCATTCCTAGGCTGATGGTCTTGGGCTCTATAAGAAAGCATGTTGAGCAAACCTGAGAAGCAAGCCAGTAAGCAGCATCCCTCCATGGCCTCTGCATCAGCTCCTGCCTCCCGGTTCCTACCCTACTTGAGTTCCTATTATGATTATGATGATTATGATTGCCATCATAAAAAAAAGTTAAAGTCTGACATAAAAGGTGAAAGAGCAGGTAAAAGTATCTCTAACCCTGAAAAGGAGGAGTAGAAGATTAAAAGTCCCAGCAAACACAGCTGAAGAAACGTTGACTGAAATTTATTGAAGGAGGACCACACCGTGTGCCAGAGAGACGATCTCAGAACAAAGCTGTGAGGCACACAAACACTACACACTGACTTAGTAAGCACAGGAAGAAAGGTCTGTTGGCATCCGCACAATGCAAGCCCTAGCTTTTCCCACCAGAATGTCTAGAGACAAGACCACTCACAGGCCTTTGTGCCCTTAAAGGGATGTGTCCATGTACAAAGCAGAGCTCTTCAGACACACACAGGACAGGATGTGATGCTATAAATGTGCCACAGACTAGTAACATTGTCAAAAGGACTCATGAGCAAAGAGACGAGGTCACACTTGTTGGTAACAGAGAACCTGAGGCTCAATGCGGTTAAAAAACACAATAGTCAGAAACATAGCAGCTGCACTGAACCATGAGTGCATAACAACCTCCTAGGAGATCAGATGTGTCAGTTCTATAGCTGAGGCTAGCCCTGAATTCACAAGCCTTCTGTGTCAGCCTATGCATGCTACTACTACAGGCACATGCCACCCTGCCCAGCTAGAATGTTTTCAATGTACTGGTAGTCTTTTGGAGGTGGTTGGGAATTACAACTGGCTAAAAGTTAATGTAAGAGAAGAATACTGGAGTTCCTGTGTGAACAGTATATCTCATCATAAATCTTACCTTTCAAGTTATAAAGCACAGGCAAACCTGGCTGACCCTTGACATGTACCTAGAATCAATGGGTATAAGCACGCTGGCCACCATCACTGCATTGCAGCATGGGAAATGCCTCCCACCATTCAGACCTGCTCAGTAGGATGTATGGTAGCCAATGAGAGTCTCTCAACACAGCTGACAATGCATAGGACACAGAGACAGAGCAGTGCAGTGGAGTCACTTGCATGCAGGCACACACAGCATATACAAGGGAAGTGTGTGTAGGCCAGAGGCCAGGGAATGAAGAGCAAGAGAGGGATAGATTGTCAGGAGCCTAAAAGATGCTTTGATGAGAAGAAAATGTTCATGTATCAGATCCTAGTGCTGTAGAGCAGGGTGATGAAGCTCTGGAGAGACAAGAAAGGTCACCATGACATGAGGGACAACAGTTCTCTGGGCAGAAGTGAGGGATATCCTCTGATTGGGATGGAGCATCAAAGGTCATAGTGATGTCATCCTTGGACCAAGATGTAGTCACCAAGTATAGGGGCTGAAGAGTTGGCTTAGGCATTCAGAGCACTCGGTGCTCTCCAGAGGACCCGAGTTTTGTTTCTAGCAAATGTGTTGTGTAGACATCTATAACTCCAGCTCTGAGGGATCCAACACTCTTTTCCACATATGGGTCAGACGACAGACACATAAAATAAATATTTAAAATGTAATTTCCTTAAAACAATGCCTTAACACAGACTCTGTCCATTTATCTCCTGTATCTTTTAGTCTCCATGCACCAATGTTGAAAATTACCATTCTTGGTGTGCCTTGTTAGGGCTTTACTGCTGTGAACACCGTGACCAAGGCAACTCTTAGAAGGACAACATTTAATTGAGGCTGACTTACAGGTTCAGAAGTTCAGTCCATTATCATCAAGGCAGGAGCATGGCAGCATCCAGGCATGCATGGTGCAAGGGGAGCTGAGAGTTCTACATCTTCATCTGAAGGCTGCTAGCAGAATACTTGCTTCCAGGCAGCTAGGATGAGGGTCTTAAAGCCCACACCCATAGTGACACACGTACTCCAACAGGGCCACACTTTCTAATAGTGCCACTCCCTGGGCTGAGCATATACAAACTGTCACATGGCATTTGGGATTGATGTCATCTGTATACTTTAGTTTTACTATCATAAAACTCCTCACACTGACGATCACATAACCAGAGAAGTAAGTTATGGTGTCATCAGTGAATAGGATATGAGCTGTCATATTTTCATTTTTGTCTTGTTTTGTAGGAAGCTCCATCATATTTCTATGATGACCATGTCCATTTGCATCCCACCAACAGTGCACCCAGGACTCCCTTCCTCCACCCCTCACTGACCTGCAAGCTTCGCTTTTAATAATGGCCTTCTCAAAGGGTTGCAAGTGAGTCTATAATTGAATACAAACTCTTTAATTTAGCAAAATACTATATGAACTCACCAATTACTGTTTTCGAGCACCTACCTGATTACTAAGGGAACTTGTATTCACAGTAGGCTGAAAGTCATCTGTTGCCCAGAAGCACCAGTGTTACTTGCACCATTCTTGCTACCTGGGTGCTGTGGTAGTGGTAGTCACTGACCCCTCCACGTCTGCTTCCCCCAAGTAAGGCACAAATATTAAGTCTTTTCCTCCCAGGGGGAAGGGGAGGTCTTTGATGGCCTGCTCCTCTCAGACACTAGGGACCATGTTGATGTCACAGTGTACTGCATTGACAAGACAATATCTTAGGGAAAAGCCAAGGGTTGAGAGAGTTGTTTTTCCTGGTCTCAGAAAGCATGAGCCAAACAGTACACTCAGGGTCTGCTTATAAAACACACGTTCTATAGATTGAACAAACCTTCAAGAACATACACATCCCTGTTAACACACAGTGCTAGCTCACAGGTCTGGCCATGACCTATACCGTTTAAGAAAGAGTTTTTTAAAGTGAAACTTTTTAAAACTGATGCTGGATGAAAACTCCAGGACAAGCAAATCAGCTTTGTATAAATGTAATGCCAGAAGATTGCTTTCTTTCTCACCCCACAGCACAGAGACAAAGGGCCATCCATCCTGCAGGGGCAAGGATTCTGATGATGTCTCGTTTTTTTAGCAAGTCAACAAGTTAAAATAGTAACTATGACCAATAGAAAACTTTAGTTTTAAAGGTTATACTTTAGTTAAAGGGGAACAAAAGAAGAGAAGGAAGAAGGAAAGAAGACAGAGGCAGGGCAGAGAAGAGAAGCAGCAAGAATCAAAGCGTTGAAGAGAAAAAGAATGTGGATGGATTTTTTAAAAATATATTAATGACACATTCATGAGGACATAAGTATTTCCTTCTGTTCCCATCATCCCCCACAATGCAGTATCCAACAGAGTAGCTCAATCAACATTTATTCGATAAGCACACACTGAGTTTGTACGCATCAGTGATAACCATTCTGACTGCAAATGAGAAGACAAGCATAGAGACTGGCCTCCTGGGCCTCACAAAGTAAAAAGCAGCTTTGAGTCCAGCAATCACATAAAACCAATTCCCACACCATCATTTACCAAAGATGGGCTGAAGATAAAGAAGGGGGATGTTTACAATTTTGAAAAGGAGAATTCTCAGAAATGAAGAAAAAGAAAATTACATTCATCAGCATTCCAAATCCCTGAGTTGGAGTTTACAGTGTTATCAAAACTGATGTTTGACAAAGTCAATGAACAACATTGAAAGACGATGCTAAAGATAAAGGCATGAGCACGGCCCAGGCTTGTCTTAGGGACCATCTTCACTCTGTAGGAAGCAGGAGAGGCTTCCTCAGAACACTTCACAAGGGAAGCGAGACACCCAGCATGTGACCGATCAGCTGTATCATGCTAACCTATTTGATTCTCTACAATGTAGGTAAAACCACCTCCATTCCATAGAGGCTGTCACGTGACAAAACTTTCCCTGGGGAGACTCCACATACATCTACTCAGCCAAGACAGGGAGCCCGCAACAGAACCATGAGTTTTATTGGAGTTACTTATAGAACTATACGTAATATAGGTAACAGGGTCACTCACAGGAGCGGAAATGACTCAGAGACAGCTGCATCACCAAGGCCCTCCCCAGCACAGTGACAGCTCACAAAAGCTGGGAACCTGGAGGTCACTGTGCAGCCTACAGGCAACTCAATCGGCTGAATAGTGTCCTTTCTAAGTGACTCAATCCGGGCAGCCCGGCAGCTCCACTGGTGTTTGCTTCTTCCAGGCAGCTAGTTGCACCTCAGGGTCTTTGCAGGCTGGGCTGTCTGAGAGGGAACTCTCACTTTTATTGCTTACTTTGGTACGGGGGAGGGACTAAATAAATCTGGTCAGTTTCAGGGACTTCCTGAAGGTCTTTTGAGTTGTTTACATTCCTGCTTAAGGAGCTTCCCTACAGGATGGAATGTTTTGATCTCAGAGGAAACTGTTACACAATAGAGACCCAGAGGGTGGAGTTAGCTTATGGCAAGACGCAACTGCAAGACATACAGCACGCCTAGATAACTTGTCACATCTGTGTTTCTATCTCAGCACTATTTGGACAAATACGAGTGGTGTTGGACAGTCAGGAGCAGAAGCATGGGGTAAAAGCTTCAAAATGGCAGCAGAGCCACTGTCCATGTGCAAGGTAACGTAACAGGGTGCTTTCACCTCAACCTGGTAACATGGCACTATGGCAAATGCCACCACCTCAGAGACACCCCCTCAGACAGGTATCTCTTGCACTTGGAATTTACTCTCTCCAAGTCCTCTCAGATCAGAAAATGTGTAGCTCAGGCTCTGGGAGAGTGTATGGCCAGGTCAGCAACCTGAATGACTTTGAATGGGCCTCAAGCACACACACCTCTACTGAATGGGAACACATGGAGGCCACACCTATAACACCTCCAGTTCCCAAACTCACTGGGCCTTAGAAACACTGTTGCCAGGAGACCTCTGTCAGCATAGCTCCATAGAAGCACCTGCCTTCTTGCCAGCCCCAATTTTAAGACAGAGCATCATTCTGACCTGATCCCTCTTCCTGGTCAGACTTGTGGGACTTTCCAGATCCTGTTGTCCATTAATGCTCTTCAAGACTTTGGAGGATTCTCCTCCCAAGGCCAAGGGTCAACCCACCTCCACTGTCTGCCTGCCTGCCCGCTGTTTTCACCTAGGTGCAGCCAAAGTGTTGCCAATCTCTTCTGTCATACTCCCAAACCATGTCCTAGCTCCTGCTTCAGAACTCCAGGTGTCCAACAGCACAGGACATCCCTGCTGCAACACAGGACATCCCTGCTCACATCATTTCTATCAACTGGGCCCCTGAAAACAATGTGTCTTAACAGTTTCTCACGCACCCTGTGTTCCACAGTATGGCTCCCAGGGCCATGATGTGTCAACTCTCAAAATCCCTCACTACCCTTATGACCATGGTCTAAATGAAGGAGCAAAGCTCAAATCTGCACAGGAAACTTCAAAGAACAACCCATAGGTCAGGCCTAAATACCTCACATGTCCTAGCCCTACGGTAAGGCCAGCACAAAGACCTGAAGTTAGTTATGGCCTGACCCAACAGGGCCAGGAGTTATCCCCCGAGGTACCATCAGGACATCATGGAGGTTCCCATCACAAGAGAAGCATCATCAGGACATCATGGAGGTACCCATCACCAGAGAAGCATCATCAGGACATCATGGAGGTGCCCATCACCAGAGAAGCATCATCAGGACATCATGGAGGTACCCATCACAAGAGGAGCATCATCAGGACATCACAGAGGTTCCCATCACAAGAGAAGCATCATCAGGACATCATGGAGGTACCCATTACCAGAGAAGCATCATCAGGACATCGTAGAGGTGCCCATCACCAGAGAAGCATCATCAGGACATCACAGAGGTTCCCATCACAAGAGGAGCATCATCAGGACATCACAGAGGTACCCATCACAAGAGGAGCATCATCAGGACATCACAGAGGTTCCCATCACAAGAGGAGCATCATCAGGACATCATGGAGGTACCCATCACAAGAGGAGCATCATCAGGACATCGTAGAGGTGCCCATCACAAGAGGAGCATCATCAGGACATCACAGAGGTTCCCATCACAAGAGGAGCATCATCAGGACATCGTAGAGGTGCCCATCA
>JADRCH010013767.1:0-44412 GCA_019843965.1 Rhynchomys soricoides | reverse complement strand
CTCCATCCACCCACACCACCCCACACCTCCCAGGACTGCTGACTCACTCCCAGCTCGTCTTGTGCCTGTGCTTCACCTTTTCCACTCACAGCCCACATTGAAACTATTGCACTCTGTGGGCGGTGGGTAAGTACAGAGACCCCAAGTGAGACAGCGAACTGGCCTGTCTGCACTTCGCCCCACTGCTTCCACTCAAGGTGGAGTCAAAAGTTTTAATACAATCATATCCTCAGTTGACTCTCACACCTGCCAATCCCGAGCTGCTGAGTATGTGGCTCTGCCTTCATGGATCCTATTCACTGGCTACTGACTAACTTTTTAAGCGGGAGACATTCTCATTATGTCTGTGTGTGTCCAGTAAGATGATGCAGCCACCTTACCAACAGCAAACATACAGATCCAGGAACGCTACTGGGGCACGCTGGTCTCTGCTAGGAACACTGCAGGGACACTGGTCTCCGTGAACAGCGGCCATCTTTCCACTGCTGTGAAATACGAAAGAGCTAACCCTACCTGTTTCATCTATCACATGGAAAAGATCAAAAGTAATTATTCACACAAGAAATGTTGAGATTTTGTTCAGATCTATGTTGAAAACTAAACCTCCAAAGATGAACACTCAGTGTGGATTCAGATGGGGAAGAAACTATGGCTACAAAATAATGGCACCAAAGGCTCCAGGCTCCCGGAACCTGGAGACCCGTGATGTCACGTGATAGAGCCTTTGCAGGTGTGCTAACAGATCCGGAGATAGAGGTGACTCAGCCTAGGGTGTCCCTAAAGAGAACACGAGGGAATGTGGGACAGAAAGTCCTTGGGGTTTGCAGACAGGATGTCCTAGAGGAGGAAAACACATGAAACCAAGCCTTTGAGGAGGAAACAGCCCCACAGACATCTGATTTCACCCCCAAACCGACCTGACCTGCAGAATTGAGACACTAGCATACTAGACCGATGAACACCAGAGGCTCATGGGAGCATCACCACGTCTGAATTAAGAGTTCACTCTGCTGCTACCCCTCCAAGAGGTCCTCTCGGGATGTGGCACTGTTAAAGTCTCTCTGATCTCTCAACAGAAGTCACACAGGAACCACTGAGACACCGGCCACAATCCACATGCAGGCCATGCCACCTCGGGCTGTGTCTAGAAAAACAAGGTATTTTCCAAGGAATTGACCCTCTGTACTTGGGGCTACATAAACTTGAAGTGTAGATTCATGCAATGGCTGATGTTACTTCCACTATGGAGTAGGGAAAACAAACAACCAAAAAAAACCAGGTTACCCAGAAAAGTCAATGGAAGGAAACAGGACAGTGAGGGAGAATACAGGCTCCATTAGCAAACTTCAGGATGTCATAGCTCTGTCCCTAAGCAACAGCATGGTGACAGGCAGCAGACAAAGCTGTTGGAAGCACCGGCAGAGACTCTGCTTTATGTCTATGTATAGACATGAAAAGTCTACAGATAGCGGAACTGTGAGAGCTGAAATGTATATTTCTTGTGGGTTTTCTTTTTTATTTTTTTTTGTTTTCAAAAGAAAGGCTTTTAAAATATAGCATTGAAGTCAGAAGTTGCAAACGGAGTTCTAGACATGACTTATAAGATGTTATTTATTCGGCATAAAAATGATAAAGTGGAAATCCAATTACAATCGGAAGAGCAAAAAGAAAATCATGATAATTCTGGTAATGTTGAAATGAGCTAGAAGACCATACAACTCACAGGCTGAAGAAGAGGAAAAGCTGAAGTGCCACTTCAGTGAACTTCAAAGCCTGGAGATAGAGCCTTACCACAAACTATAGATGGACCAGAGGTCACAAGCAGAACCAAGGAGAAAGGCTAGACTTTAGTCTTGGTTGGAGGGCAATGGCTACACACATTTTTTCTGGAAACTGTATAGAAATATACACTGAAAATCATTTAAATTGCCATACTTTCTGCAATACTTTAATATCCAGAAGGAAGGGAACTGTAGAGGATCCTTTACACCAGACTAAGACGTCCACATGGGGCTGGGCACACAGTTGGGTAGGACCACACAGCAGTGCACTTGATGGCTTTAAGATGTTTTGATTGATCAAGAAGGGCTGGGAATGTACCTCAGCTGGTAGAATGCTTGTCTAGTGTGTACAAGGTCCTGGGGGGGTTGATCCACAAAAAATAGGCAGAGTGGTTATTGTGGGAGATCTCATCACTCAGGAGGCTGAGGCAGGAGGATGTCATCCTTCAATGACAGATTTTGAAGCCAGCCTGGGCCATATTAGAGCCTGTCTCAAAAAACAAATGAATGAACAACAGAGGCTGGGGAGGTGGCTCTGTCAGTAACATATGTGCTGTACAAACATGAAGGTCTGATTGTGGACCTCTAGCATTCATGCAAAAGTCAAGTGTGACAACGAACATCTGTAACCTGGATGGGCGCTGGGGAGCAGGAAGAGAGATGGGCATATCCCCAGTGCTTCCTGGCCAGCCAGTGTGAACAACTGGTAAGCTCCAGGATCAATGAGAGACCCTGTCTCAAAAAAATGGAGAAAAGGTGGAGAGCAACCTAGGAAAATATCCAGTTTCAACCTCTGACTTCTCAGGTATCCACGTGTGTACATATACACTTGAACATGTGCTTACACTATAGTCAACTCCCCCCAAAATAAACTTTTACAAGTTATAATATATGCTGTTAATTTGTCAAACATGTTATTATAACAGCTTTATTTATATAAATATATAAATGGAACGTTGAAGGCATAAATTTTTTGCAACCTACTTTTAATAAGGGTTCAACCTCTCCTCTAGCCCACCACCCAGCAGAGGTAGGAGAAAAATTATCAGGAGGTGGGGGAAGTGGACCTGTTCAGCAATGGTTCTTTGGGGGTGAGCTTGAGCTTCTTGGGCAGTAGTTCAGTCCTGTAGCAAACACCGAATACAACTCATTAGCTACAGACCAGTCCTCTAGGCAGGCAGACACCAGGCACGAACCAGCAGCTACAGTCCAGTCCTTTCAGCAAGCAGACACCAGGCAGCTGTAGTTCGATCCTGAAGAAACCGCCAGGCTCACCAACCAGCCTGGGGCGAGGCTGTGGAAGTGGTAGGCTGCTGCAGGAACCTCACAAGCAGTTCTTAGGTGAGTTTCTCTCATTAGCAGCGTTATCACAAGCTGAGCTCAACAACGCTATGTAAAGTAAACCAATACACAAGTGTCTTTAGCAGAGAATAGCAAGGCAGAGCAAACCAAACCAATGCTCAGTGCTCATCTCCCACTGTCTGTGGGGTCAGATTGATATTCCTTCATCAAGCCTTCTTCACCTGTCTGCTATAATCAAACATCCTTTGACCTGTGCACCCCAGCAAAACAGCATTTGGCAAAACTAACTTTCCAAGGAACTAGACGTTTCCACTCCAGAAAGTAATCAGCATCTTATAAATTCTGAGCTTTTCTTATTGGGCAACTTTTCTATGATAAGACATATTAAAATATTTTGTTTAGACTTTGTGTCTGTATAAAAATTTCTTTTATTTTTTATTTACATGTGCCTATGTGTCTTCATCAGTGTATGCCACATGCATGTGGGTACCTCTGAGGCCAGATGAGGGTGTGGGATAAAGATGGAGTTACAAGTGATTATGAGTGACCTGACATGAGTGGGTACCAGGAACTGAACTCAGGTCCTCTGGAAGAGCTACTTAACCACTCTTAACCACTGAGGTCTAAAAAAAAAAAAGACAAGTACTGTACAGAGGCATAGTGAATTTTACAATTCTACAAGGCATGTGCCAAGTCAGCGTGACGGAAGACACTTCTGCGGCTGGCTTGCTCCTTTTGTTTCTAGACAGGCATGTACTTTCCTAACTTGCTGCAGTAAGAAGAACTGGAGTTGTTTTGATTGTGACAACGATGGTATTATTGCTGCACGGCTCAGAGGTCTTTGTAGTAAGACAATGTAAATTTGAGGGTGGAAAAGATGTGGAGCAATGGTCAGAGCTCATCCCATGAGGACATGAGAGCATGACGGAACAGACTTTGCCATCACCAAAAAGCAAGTGTCAAAGGGCCTACTTTAGAGCCTGGATTTCCACACGCTGGCCCAGTACAGGTCATGTCTACACCCCCCCTGAGCTGCCAGAAGCCCCCTACCGGTGTACTAGGTACGGCTGAGCCTGCAAGGTTTCCTTTAGGAGCTGCACAGGGAAAGCACAGCCAGTTTCTTCTCCTGTTTAAGCTGTGCTGCCAAATCGGATACGGGATGGAAAAAGAAAACAATCAAGTTTGCCAAAGTTAGACTAATTCTAAGAATCAGAGTACGTGCTCTAAACCCTAACTTTAAAAAAAATGATTCTTCACACAATGGCCATGGCATTCTTGGAACTTGAGTCTAGCACACTCACACGCTAGGGTTAATAAATGAATCCTGCTCAGTCGCTTTTCCTAGGCACACTGATCCACGCAACTGTACTCACACTCACCTTGAAGACTAAACAACTTCATCTACAAAACACGTAGTTTCCCTACATGGGGTTACTTGGGACTGGACCCTTCTGTAATATTTTACTCTAAAGTGAGACAAACCCCACTGGTGTGAGCACAGCAGAGCTTACTCACTATCCTAACCCCCGTGAGTTTGTGACGATGATGTCACTGGTTAGGGTCTGCAGCATGCGCTCACAAACATACTAATCAGCCCCCGTGAATAGTTCAAAGACACCCCCCACTGCCCAAATGTACATTTTAATTATAACCAATTTGAATGCTATGCTTCTGCAATTGACTTGTACATTTTATGTTCAGATGGGCACGTACTTCCTAACCTGCTGCAGTGAAGAATCGGAACTATTTGATTGTGACAGCGAGGGTATTACTGTCTTGTGTGCAAACCTGCTACACTGTCATTTCCAGGGGAAAAGAATGCCCAGGTACTGGAGAGGAACAGTACTCTGCAGGATTGTATTATTTCCTCATTTGCACTATTTAGACCCAGGGAACACCTGAGAATCAGAGGTCAGGTCCCAGGGTATAAAGCAATATGCCTTTGGCATTTTGGTCCCGGTAACTCTCTGCTTTGGTGCCATCCTATGTACAACAGGCTGTCCCTTGGCATCCCTGACCTCTACCTATAAGACACTAGTAGTAGCGTACTCACCCCAGAGGGCCAAGCACAAAAGACTCCAGACGTGTACCAACGCTGCCTAGAGGAAAAGCTACTTCTGTTTAAGAATCACAGCAACGAGAAACAATTAACCACCTCCCTATGGGAGATCTGGAGTAATCCTGTCACCAGCTCTGAAACATATCCCCTCTAATGAGAAAGAACAAAAGGACTGTGTTTTTCTAAAGAAAAAAAGGAGAAAGGTTGGTTAGACACAGGGCAATGGAACACGCATTCATGCTTATTCACGCTTCCTCTCCTTCCTTAACTCGATGCAAATGAGTGAGGCCTTAAAATAAGGGAAGGTCCAAACCTTGACTAGAAAAATAAGAATATACCATATACCATCCAGTGAGCAAAATCAGTAGAGTCACCCTGAGACCAGAAAGCAGATGGAGTCACAGAAACTAAGTGAAACCCACATCCCAGAGCCTAGGTGGATACTGAGGGGGTGAGGGCCAGCAGCATGGTGGGGAATGATAAGGCCTCCAGCACATCGTAGGCCACAAAATGCAAAGAGATGATACTGTTTCCAAGCAGCTTCGCCACCTCTCAGAAGTATTTATGGAAATTCAAAAATATCTAGCACCCAACATTGTAGAAAATCAGAGATGAATCTACGGAACTTGGGGCATCTTTGGAAAAGAAATCAAGTCTCAAATCAACTGCTGGATTTTTAACCTTTAAGTTTTCTTTTTCACGGAAAACGAACTAAAACAAAAGTCAGCAGAAGAAAGGGACAAATAAAGACCAGAGCCAACATCAGTTGGGCAGAGAATATAAAATCAACAGAAATATCAGTGGAGCCAGAGCTGGTTCACAGGAAGACAAATAGTCAGTAATCCTTGGAATGATGAGGGGATGGGAGAGAAGATCCAGCAGTCAGCATACAAAACTAAAGACGTAGTGTCATCCTAGGTGCCACAGGCAGAAAGAGCAAACCCAGGGAAGATTATAAGCAGCTTCTCACTGATAATGATGCTTCTCGGAGGCCTGCCGATGCTGCCCACGCTGGTCTTCCCAGCTAGAGGCCGGAATTTTGAGAGGACAGGGATCCCAGAAGATAGCTTGCTGTCAGGAAAGCCCCACAACACTAAAACCTGACCCACGTGTGCGGACTGCTCCTCACGGACATTTCTGTCATCTCCTGCTGGCTCTAGCAGAGATCTCCATCCTAAGAGACCAGGAAGCCCACCAACAATAGCCTGAGAATCTCAGTGGGCCGTCCCAAAATGCTGCAGCAGTGGAGGTCGCACCAGACCATCCAGTGGCCCTGGGCGGGCTGGGGTGGGGGTGTAGTAACAGTTCCTTCCCAGATTCCCATGGAATGGTAAGAAGTGTTCCTAGAAGCCTACAGAATGGACTTGTTTCTCCTACAGCAGTAAGAAGGGACCTAGGAACCAAGAGGTAGACAGAATCTTCAACTTCCCATCCCCAAGTTCCACCCTGACACTCTGCTGCCTGCCTGGATGTCTAAGGAGAAAGGACACTGGGCGATTCTGTACTCCAGTGAATCCAGCTGGCACGGAGCCGAGGTCTAGGTGCAGGAGGTCTAACTGCAGGTCGCACAGGATACCAGGGTCACAAAAAATAAACATGAAGAACAACAAAATGGTTTTGCCATCACAGCTAACCACCTGCCTTTGAAAGAAAAAACAACAGACCGGCAGTGCAACAGCAACAGAGACCTCGGTCACCACAGCTCTCTGCAGCATCTGCATGCCCTGCTGTACCTCTACTCCTTTATGACCAATAAGCCCACAAGTGCCCTGTTTCACAGTGGGACCACTGGCTATGCTTTCCTCTGCTCTAAGCCCTGGGGTTCCTGAGCCAGAGTAGCAGACAAGGAAAAAGAAGATGAGCCTGGTCCCCTAATCCTAGGATGTAGAGTAGAATTAGTACCACTTGGGAGGCCTACTTGAAGTCAAAGGACATCACCTAAAGTCTGAGGAAGAAAGAAGGGGGTGGGGAGATACACTCCTTCAGTGTCCTTCCAGCCCCCCCCCCCAAGCTTCCCTCGGTTTTTATTTATGGTTTTTATTCCTCTTCTCTGTCCCACTGGGGATCCTCCGTACAGCCTTTACCCCCTTCACAGGGAACAGTAAAACATAAATGTAAACAACAGAAAAGTTTTCCAGCCTTTCTGGCAACTGGAGGCAAGCATCAGCATTGACTGTCTGTTCTGTACCCCACATGGCTTTCCCATGTGTAATCCAGTCCAGGCCAGCTCTGTGTTGAGCTCCTTTATCTTATGTGAGATGCACAGAACACCAGTTTCTCTCTAATGAATTCCAATGAGTTCCTTTTCTGGCTAAACCAGCTGATGAATTTTGCTACGTAGTACAAGTCTTTCTTTCTTTCTTTCTTTCTTTCTTTCAAAATTAATTAATTAATTTTTTATTTACATCCCAAATGTTGGCCCCTTCCTGGTTGCCCCTTGTAGAGTTTTTCCCATCCCCCCTTGCCTTCCAGTCTGAGGGGGTGCCCCCTATATCCCCCACAAATCCCTACAGGATTAGGCACATCCTGTCCCACTGAAGGCAGACAAGGCAACCCTCTGCTACATATGTGCTGGGGGCTACAGACCTTTATTAATGCTCCTCTGTGTGACAGGCAAAACACTGCCCTGATGCACCTGGAGAGGTTGGGGCATGCTATGCGGCCTACTGACCACCTTGGTTCACTAGCTCCTCTCCAGTTTCCTAGGGTCCTTGAGCAGCTGAATTTTAAGCCATCACTCTTCACACGGATCCTGAGACACAGGCCCTGTCACAGCAGTGAGGAAAGGCTGGAGAATGAACAAACACAGACAGGAAAGAAGAAATAGAGAGATGACACAGTACCTGAGCCGTCCCCATTATGGCTGGCAGGGTGCAGGCTGGGGTTCGAAAGCAGCTGTGAAATCACGTGGTACTATGGCCGGGCCTCAGATGGTAGGGAAGCCTAAGATGAGGAATGGATAGAAAGGGGGAAAATGATAAAAACGGGTAAACAACCTCCTCCAGGGGGGAATCGTGGAGTACACATTAAAAATAAGCAACTCAGCAATCAGTAGATTGAGAACAGCAATAGGGACTTGTCACACTAAGGGCACACAGCATGCATAGTTGTGAAAAATATCTCAATTTTAAAACAAGGTTCAAAATGATAAATGGGTTTAACAACTCCAAAATATTAAACCAGAGAGAAAAAGAAAAACTACATTGTAAATCAAGATATGTAACTCTTTCTGCAACTTGGTGATTAAATCATATTTGTGACTCAGCCCACAGGCCAGGCCCACTTCGAGACAGAAGTGACATCAAATATTAAACATTTAAATGGGGTGATAACCCCAGACAACACTGAAGGTTACACTGATTTTAAAATAAGTGCTAATCCATGTATTTGATAAATTTTAAAACTCCTTAAGGTTTTCATTCCTTGCAAATTAGCACATAAAATCACCATTGCACCAAACTAGGTGGCATAGGAACTTTGGCTCCATAATGTCATACTAGAAAACACGATGCTCTTTGTCTCATTGAGTTGGCACAATCACAAGACACTTTTCTATGTGTACTTTATGTGACCCTTAAAAGTCACAATCATGACACAGTAATGCTCTGAATACTGCACAGCGTACAATGTCTCCTGAAAACTATTTTGTCACCTAAATCTTGAACAAATATGTTTGCTGATAAGCTACTAAATGCCAAGGAAATAATCTTAAACACACAATGCTAATAAGCTGAGGCTACGAATTTTTAAGAAGTACATTTGGGGCATATTCGTTACATAATAATATACAAACTCAAGAGTGAACTTCACGTGTTTCTCAGGACCGGTTAACACAAACCTTTCATGGCCCATGCAAATTCAAGTCTAGACATCAGCCAGCACAGCCTTTAGATGGATGTTTACTTGCCTATCCACATTTCTCCACACCTGTGAATACAGAACTATTTGGTGGTTTGTTTTTCCTTGTACTCAGTAATTGTGGGTCACAGTTGAGCTGGGGAGATAATTCAGTGAGTAACACACTTACTGCACCAGAGTGAGGACTTGAAATAGGATTCCCCTGAAGCTACACAAAGCTAAACATGGTATCACATGTCTTCAATGCTGCATTCCTACAGCGAGATGGGAAACAGGAACAAATCCCTGGGGGCTCATGGGCCAGTTAGTCTGTGTATGCAGTGACCAACAAGAGACCCTGTCTCAATGTAGAAGGTGAAGACCAAAACCTGAGGTTGTGTGTGACCTTCACACATGTTCCTGCATGCTTACACTGATATGAACATACACATACACATGAGCACACGCGCGTGCACACACACAGGCTGGGAATTGATCTACCCCAAGACCCAGCTGTTCTCAAAGGATGCTTCATCCTACCATATGGGCACGCTTTACTCCTAATAGCCAGAAACTGGAAACAGCCTAGATGCCCCTCAACTGAAGAATGGATAAAGAAAATGTGGAATATTTATACAATGGAGCACTACTTAGCCATTAAAAAATGACAGCATGAAATTTTCAGGCAAATGGACAAAACTAGAAAAAAAAAAAAAATCATCCTGAGTGAGGTAACCCAGGACCGGGAAAAACACGTTATGTACTCACTTACAAGTGGATATGAGCTGTAAAGTAAAGGATAATAGTGCTACAGTCTAAGTAACGAGGGCTGTCTAAGGGGGCACAAGGATCTCCCTGGGAAGGGGAAATAGGTTAGATTTCCCAGGTTGACCGGGGAGTGGGGGTGGATTGGAATAGGAAGGACCAGGTGGGAGAGGGAGGGGCAGAGTCCCGGGAGAGGCAACTGGTATTATTCCCCGGAATTTACAAGGGTGGCCCTAGCAAAGACTTCTAGTAACAGGGGATATGGTCCCTGAACCTTCCATAATCAGACAAGGCTTCCAGTGGCAGAACTGGACATCAACCCAGCCACAAAACCTTCAACCTACAATTTATCTGCCTACAAGATGGCTGGGGGGTAAAGGTGACACAGAACTTCTGGAAGTGGCATTAATGACTGGTCTAACTTGAGGACCACACTTTGAGTGAGCCCATGTGCAACACTTCCTGGATGGCCGGAAATAGACAGCTTAATTGCCAAGTGAGCTGAGGGGGGTGGGGATTAACAAAAGGATTCCTAATGAACATCAGAGAGGCTTAAACCAGCAACTCATAGGAGCAGGTGCAGAGGCCCATAGCCAAACATTAGGCTGAGCTTGGGGCATCCCACAGAAGGCAAAGAAGGATCACAGGAGCCAGAGAGTGGAAGGCACCATGAAAATATGGCCCACAGAATCAACTAAGCACAGCTCGTAGGGGCTCACAGAAACTGAAGGAACAATCACAGAGCCTGGAGGGATCTCTGCTACATCCTCTGCATATGTATATTATGGTTGTGTAGCTTAGTGCTCGTGTGAGACTCCTAACAGGAGGGGAAGAAAGCTGTCTCTGACTCTACTGCCCAATGGACCCCTTTCCCTCTACTGCATTGTCTCCTCCAGCCTAGATATGAGGGTTTGTGCCTAATCTTATTATCTCTTGTTGCTGTGTTTGGTTGATATCCCTGGGGAACCTGTTCTTCTCCGAAAGGACACAGAGGAAGAATGGATCTGGGGTAGAGGGGAAGTCGGAGAAGTGAAGTAACTGTAGTCAGAATTTAATGTATTAGAGAAGAATTTAAAAAGAGAAAACTTTTCATTTTAAGTAATTACTAACTTATCTATGCATTTGAGTAGCATTTCTAATAAGAAACATTTCTAGAATAGTCGTGTTCAAAATACATATGTATGTAAATTAAATGTATTGAAAGCTAGTAATAAATTGGCCACAATTCATATGAAAATTTTTCTTTAATGATTGTATATATACATAAATTTTTAAGTTGTGAATTAGAAATTAATTCTATCTCTCTCCAATAGACAAGTATCCCAGAACATATACTGAAAAAAATCTGTTTTCCTAATTTGAAAGTGCCATCCATATAAAAAAACATTCATACACAGACTTATTTGCTACCTGTACCATTCATGTTTCTCCTAGCACTGAACCCACAACTTAGATTTTCTTTAAAACTCTTTGTTATTAAACAATCTTGCTAGAACTTCAAGTACTTTATTGAGATGGAGAGAGGGCAGACAGCCTTGTCTTGTCCCCGATTTGAGTGGAATTGCTTTAAGTTTCTCTACACTGATTTTGATGTTGACTATTGGCTTGCTATTGTATAATGCCTTTATAGGGCTTAGGTATGCACCTTGTATCCCTGATCTTGCCAAGACTTTAAATATGAAGGAATGTTGGATTTTGTCAAAGATGTTTTCAAAAAGCATCTAATGAGATGAGCATGTGTTTTTTTTTTTTTCCTTTCTGTTGGTTCATGGTGGATTATATTGATGGATTTTCATACACTGAACCACACCTGCATTCCCGGGATGAAGCCTACTTGATCTTGACAGATGATGTCTTTGATGTGTTCTTGAATTCAGTTTGTGAGTATTTTATTGAGTATTTCTGCATCAATATTCATAAGGGAAATTGGTATAAAATTCTCTTTCTTTGTTGAGTCTTTGTGTGGTTAGATATTAAGATGAATGTAGCCTAATAGAGTAAGTTTGGCAATGTTCCTTCTGTTTCTATTTTGTGGAATAGTTTGAAGAGTATTGGTATTAGCTCTTCTTTGAAAGTCTGGTAGAATTCTGTGCTCTAACCATCTGGCCCTGGGGTTATTTGTGATTGGGAGACTTTTAATGACTGCTTCTATTTCCTTAGGGGTTACAGGACTATTTAGACAATTTACCTGGTTTTGATTTAACTTTGGTAGGTGGTATCTGTCTAGAAAATTATCCATTTTGTTTAGATTTTCCAATTTTGTGGTGTGTAGGATTTTGAGGTAACACTTAATAATTTTTTGAATTCCCTCAGCATCTGTTATGTCTCCCTTTTCATTTCTGATTTTGTTAATTTGGATACTGCCTTTTAGTTAGTTTGTCTAAGGGTTTGTCTATCTTGTTGATTTTCTCAATGAACCAGCTCTTGGTTTTGCTGTCTCTTTGTACTGTTCTCTTGTCTGTAATTGATTAATTTCAGCCCCGAGTTAGATTATTTCTTCCCATCTACTCTGCTTGGGTGTGTTTGCTTCTCTCTCTCTCTCTCTCTCTCTCTCTCTCTCTCTCTCACTCTCTCTCTTCTCTAGAGCTTTCAGGTGTAATTTTAAATTGCTAGTATGAGAACTCTCCAATTTCTTTATGAAGGCACTTTGTGGCAAGGGGAACACTCCTCCACTGCTGGTGGGAGTACAACCACTCTGAAAATCAATTTGGCAGTTTCTCAGAAAATTGGGAACAGTTCTACCTCAAGACCCAGTTATACTACTCCCGGCATATACCCAAAAGATGCTCCACCATACCACAAGGACACTTGCTCAACTATGTAAATAGCAGTTTTATTCATAATAATCAGAAACTAGAGATAACCCAAATGTCCCTCGATTGAAGAATGGATTTTTTTTTAAAAAATGTGGCTCATATACACAATGGAATACTACTCAGCTATAGAAAACAAGGACATCATAATTTTCAGGCAAATGGATGGAACTAGAAAATACCATCCTGAGTGAGGTAACCCAGTCCCAAGAAAACATACACTATATGTACTCATTTATAAGTGGATATTAGCTATAAAGAACAGGGTAACCATGCTACCATCTACAGACTCAAAGAAGCCAAATAACAAGGAGGGCCCAAGGGAGGATGGTTGAATCTCACTCAGAATGGAAAATAAGATAGACATCCAAGGTGGAGGAAGGGAGGGAATTGCAGGGTGGGGAAGGAGAATTGGGTATAGGGAAAGCAGGTGTAGGGCCAGGAGAGTGAAGGAAAATGGGGAAGGCATCTCTAGGATATGCCAGAGACCTGGGAGAGAGGTGGTGTCTGGAATGACTCTAGCTGAGACTTCTAGCAGTGGGGGATTTGGTGTCTGAAATGGCCACTTCCTGTAGCCAGGCAGGATTCCCGGTGGAGGGATAAAGACACCAACCCACCCACAAAACCTTCTACTCAAAATGTGTCCTGCCTACAAGATGTGCAGAGACAAAGATGGAGCAGAGTCAGAGGGAATGGCCAACCAATGACTGGCCCAACTTGAGACCCATCCCATGAGCAAGAACCAATCCCTGATACTATTAATGATACTCTGTTATATTTGCAGACATGATCGTAGCATAGCTGTCCTCTGAGAGGCTCCACCCAGCAGCCAATGGGAACAGATGCAGAGACACACAGTCAAAAACATCAAGTGGAGCTCAAGGAGTCTTATAGAAGAGTTGGGGGAAGGACTGAGAGAGCCAAGGAAGACAGGGACTCCATAGGAAGACATCTGAGTCAACTAATCTGGACCATTAGGAGTTCCCAGAGACTGAACAGCCAACCAAAGAACAAGCATGGACTGGACCTAAGGCCCACACACATATGTGCAGCAGTCTTCATGCAGGACTCCAACAGCAGCAGTGTGGGCTGTCCCTGAATATGTTGCCTGTATATGGATCCCATTCCCCTAACTGGACCACAGCATCTGGCCTCAGTGGGAAAGGATGAAGGCCTAGTATTGCAGTGACTTGATGTGCCAGGTTGGGATGATACCTAGCGAGGCCTCCATCTTGTCAGAGGAGGAGGAGATGAGGTGTGTGTAAGGGGAAACCAGGAGGAGGGGGCAGAACTGTGATCGGGCTGTAAAGTAAGTTAATTACTTTCTTTACTTTCTTTCATCTGGCAAGAAAGAAATCTGGCAAGGTTATTCTCACGAGCCAGCTTTATTATCCCTTATTCAGGCCTCTCTTAACCACTTTCACTGTTTTTCCAAACAGGAAAGTGATCTGCTGTAAATCAATCAATCAACACATATGCACACACACTGTGATGGTTTGTATGTGCTCCGCCCAGGGAGTGCCACCATTAGGAAGTACGGCCTTCTTGGAGTAGGTGTGGCCTTGTTGGAGTGGGTGTGTCACTGTAGCTGTGGGCTTTAAGACCCTCATCCTAACTGCCTGGAAGTCAGTCTTCTCCTAGCAGCCTTCAGATGAAGATGTAGAACTCTCAGCTCCTCCTGCACCATGCCCGCCTGGATGCTGCCATGCTCCCTCCTTGATGATAATGGACTGACCCTCTGAACCTGTAAGCCAGCCCCAATTAAATGTTGTCCTTAGAAGAGGTGCCTTGGTCATGGCATCTGTTCACAGCAGTAAAACCTAAGACACATGCATGTACACATGCAGACAAACAAATACTCCTCAGAGGTAACACACATTCACAGCGATTTTGCCACTTAAACACCTCTCTATACAAAGGAATGGCCATAGTTTATGCCCCTTCTAAGTAATCAAGGTTCTCCTCCTCATAGCAAAGGCTTTTGTGAGGCAGTGGTTTCCTGACATGGGGCCTCCTGTTTTATTACCTTATGTGTGCAATACCATCAGTGATGTTTATCTGGTAATACTGTATTTATCAATGTTCCTATTTATCAAATAGATTTTATATAGATTTCCATCTTCTACTTGATTACTAATGCCCAGTCTCATATATTTTCCCAAAATGACGCCTGCACCAGAATCAGAAGGGGTTGCAGGAGCAGTCCTGAATCTCTCAGGCACTCCACAGCACTGCTAACCTCCCTGGGAGACTAGACTCTGGTCTGTGTCAGAGACACTTTCTATAATCTGTCAGAGGCTACATCCATTTATATAATTACATTCATCTGAAATGTTTATCAGAAGTGGCTGTTACACTGTATCAAGGTCTTCCATTATTCTGTTGATATAATTGTGATTTTTTTTCTGCTACTATGCTCACTTCATGCATCATTACAACCAAGATCTTACTACTGAAGTAATACTTCATTTATAAAGCAAAGCCTACTTGCTCATATTTTACATCTAGGTAGACTGAATTGGCTCTTATTTTTAAAATATTATCTATAATCACAAGTGAGAAGATCCTTTTCTGCTACATTAACGCAGTTTTGAAATAACTAAAAGACAATGGTGTTTACTACTTGAGGAAAGTTTAAGTAACATAAAGTTATCATTTCATGGAGTCAAATGTAGAATGTATGGGACATGAAACATGGTTTTATAAGCAAACCAATGAGAAGTTGAATCTCTGCCTGCAGCCCATTAACATTATCTACCTTAGATGGTGCTCCTTATTCATGCTCATCAAGAAAACCAAACATCTCACTTGGACCTTCAGATTTCTTGCAAACAAAAAATCCCTACAGATGATCTTAAGGCCTGGTAAAATTCCTGTAGACTTTGCTGTTTGTCTGGGGATTCTCTACAGCAGTAGGCAACAGGAAGTTATTTCTTTAGTGATTCAAATTGGTGTGGTTTTCCAGGCATCAACCTTAGAACATCATTTCTTGTGATGCTCCCATGTTCGCAGAGTAAGAAAAGAAAGTCTGCAATGAGTTTGCAAACATATAAACATGTACTGAAGAGCATCATTGAACTGAGTTACTATCATTTCAATAGCAATTTTACTATTATGTGATGGTTTCAATATGCTTGGTCCAGGGAGTGGCACTATTAGGAGGTGTGGCCTTGCTGGAAGAAGTATGTCGCTGGGGGATGGGCTTTGAGAGAGACTTCTCCTAGCTGCCTGAGGATGCCAGTCTTCTCCTGGCTGCCTTTGGATCAAGATATAGAACTCTTGGCTCCTCCAACATCATGCCTGCCTGGAAGCTGCCATGCTTCCTGCCTTGATGATAATGGACTGAACCTCTGAACCTGTTAAGTCAGCCCCAATTAAATGTTGTCCTTTAAAAGAGTTGCCTTGGTCATGGTGTCTGTTCACAGCAATAAAACCCTAAGGCAGAAGTTGGTACCAGGGACTGGGGTATTACTGTGATAGGCCTGACCATGTTTTTCTTTGGAGGAAAATGGGCTTTGAGACACTGGAATGTTACTAATAGGCCTGACCATGTTTTAGTTTGGAGGAATGTGGATTTGGTGACTTTGGATTTGGGAAACCATGGAATGCTTTAAGTGGGACTTAATGGGCATCCTAGTAGGCGTGTGGAAGACAATGGTGCTGAGGGTGATTTGAACTCTGGAGACTGTTCTTAAGATGTTAATGTGAAAAACATGGCTGCTTTTTGCCCTTGTCTGAAAGCTAAGATAAGGAGATTTCTATTAATTGCATTGACAAAGGAAGTCTCAGAAAAGCCCAGCATAGACTTTGTCTTCTGGTTTACTCTTATGAAGTATTTGGATCAAACATAGCAAGCTTAAAAAGTAAAAGTGCAAAATGTGTGGTTCATATAATAAAAGAGCACCTGGAAGTGCACTGGAGTTAATCCTGTATTCAAGGAGATAAACAAATTAAGGGGTGGTGACTTTGAGGCAAGATCTCACCTAGATAAGCTTATTGTTTATGCATCTCCAATTGAACAAGGAATAATTAAATCGTGTTAGTCATTATTACTACTTGGTTATTGTCTCCATTTGGACTTTTAATCTGGAACAAACTACAATCCAGATCTTAGGTCTGGCATGGTGGCACACGCCTTTAATCCCAGGAGACAGAGGGAAGTGGGTCTCTGAGTTCAAGGCCAGCTTGGTTCGAGCAAGTTCCTGTTAAAGAAAAGCTTAAGTCCAAGCATAGTGGTTCACACCTTAAATCCCAGCATGTAGGGGAGAGAGCCAAGCAGATCTTAGAGTTCAAGGTTAGTCTACAGAGCAAGTTCCAGGACAGCCAAGCTGAGGCAGTGAAGGAGTTGGAAAAGAGGAAGCTAGTGATGATGTAAATAGAACAAGGGGGCCATGGTCCAGCTCCTGCAAGCTGCACAACTCAGCAGCTTCATGCACATGGCTCTAGCTTTAGAGTCAAGAACATTAGGGACTATTGGGACAAATGATACTGGTGAGCTGGAGCTAAGAAATTAGCAGTGATTAGCATCACTAAGAGACTAGCATCACTGAGGTAAATTTTTCTGCGAAGTTTTTTCTGTGAGCACAAAAAAAGCTGTGTTCCAGAGATAGCCAAGGTTGTACCTTGGGCTGCAGCTGACCTTGGTAATGTGTAAAAATCACCCAGGGGTGGCACTTGATTTAAAGATATGAAGGGGTCATGACAAGCAGCTGAGGCCAGGGAAGGATATTGGTGAAGGTTCAGCCTCCCTTGCAGTTGTGATGGTCTAGGACTGAAGGGGTCATGCAAAGGAGTTGAGGCTTAGCATCCATTAAGAGAGCCTGAGAGGCTACTGGTGATGCCTAGATGCACTGGAAGACTTCAGCAAATTGAAGATGTCAGTACCATGGGATGATCACCAAGAACAGCAGCAGCAGTGGAATGGATCAACCTGAGCTTAGAGAGCTACAGAGGGAGGGGCTGAAAAAGTGACCCAAGCCCTTTGGAGGGACTCAGAAGTTCATGCGTAGACCTCAGACACTGGAATAAGAAGCTGTAAAGTTGACATTGCCTTGGAGACCCCAAGATGTTAGAGATGTCAGAGCCATGGCACACCTGCTGAGGAAAGCTCACAGGGAGTTAGAACCAGTCCAAGAGAACGAAGTTTGTTGCTCCTGAATGCCAGATCTGCCAACACCAGTCAACAAGGAAGAAAGGAACTGGAGATCTGAAGAGTGCTTTGACAGACATGTAGACATGGAGTTTGGAGTTTTCCCAGTTGGTTTTCAGTCTTGCTTTGGTCCAGTATGTCCTCATTATGATGTTTTGGGATGGTAATGTATATCACGTGCCATGATATGCTGGAAGTATGTGATCTGCTTTTTTGATATTTATTTTAAAGGAAATTATGGTTAAAAGATTCCATGAATCTCAGGAGAGACTTTGAACTTTGGAATTTTAAACATTGATGAGACTGTGATAGACTATGGGGATTTTTGAAGTTGGACTAAATGTATTTTGCACTATGCTATGGGTAGGTATGGCTCCCAAGGTCATGGGGGAAGGCAGCAAGAACATCAAGCTCCAGCATCAGCATCCTGGTCCCCTGGAGACCTCATGCAGATCTCCAGCATCTGTGCTCCCAAGAGCCAACTCCTCATGATGAGCCTCCCTCTCACCTTTATTCTCTCAACAGACACAGACACAGATGTGCATCGTATTCACCACAGTCCTTTGGGGAACCTTGACTGTCAAAGACATTGGCAGACATCTGGAAAAATCACTCCCTGTGGCCCTTCCGGATCCCTTACTTGGGATCAAGTGTAATTGATAGAAAAATCAACCCAATCTCTTCGGGAATGTTAAGTTGATTAACAGGCTTCATAACTGCCCATGTCTATATCCCAGGGCATCTGATTCAGTCACTCTGTGATGCTGCTGGGTTATTCCCTCTTCTTCCCATAGATGGTCCTCAACTGGCTGTCAATCACACCCCCAAGGTATCAGGAGGATTGGCCAGGATTCTCATGATTTTTTTTTTCTGTCTTCCAAAAAGTGTAATTGCTGAATTTACATTATCAGAAATTGAAATTGTCTTGGGGAGAAGAAGACACCTTGTCTGTCCCATGTCAAAGGTTTGCATCCAGCACATGCCATGCCGATAGTGCAGCCATCTTTCTCCAAAGTAAGTGCCAGGCAGCATGGATACTGTGGTATAACTAACTGTGGACAACTCAACAGTAATAAGGACCTCCCTGAGGAAGCAAGAGGTGTCACATGCTTCACATGTGCCTACTCTCACTAATACCCCCAACTGTGAAGAAAAAAGATCACCTCATCGTTTCCATTGAAACATGTGACTCTAATTAATAAAACTACATCATTAAACATGGGAACCGTTGGGGATTGAGCTAGGGCACCTGTTAGCACAGTAAGAAAATTCACACAGTGACATGAGGATATTGATTCACTAGGTGCTAGTAACCATTTTTCTTCCTCTTCTGTCCACAATTTTAAAAGCCATTGATAAACAAATTGGACAAGAAAACTCAACTATGCCCCCTTTGCAGTTGATTATCCTATTGAAAATACCAATATGATTCAGCAAACAAAGGTCGGGAAAAATTACAGGATGTCATGTGCCATAAATAATGATTCTAGAAAAACAATTTAGAGCGCAATGAAGTTTTCATTTATAAAACATACTTCAAAACCAAGAGGAGTCAACGAGTCTTGTGTGAAATCCAGTCATAAGCGATTGTCCCTCTTCATCGGTGTGACTGCATCAGAAGGGTTTCACTGCCATTAGCACGGAAGTGGAACGGTATACCCCAGACGGACTACACTATATTTTGCCAAATATTTTAATTCATGACTAAAAAGATAATAAATAGCATTTCAGTGGAACGTGAATTTGAACAAAACTAAATTTCTAAGTGAAATGATTAGTAAAATCAGAGGATGAGCAGACAGAGATACACAATGGAAATGAAGGTAGAGGTGGTCAGGTGCAGAACAATCCACATAGTTCACAGAGAAAGCAAGCTACATCCAATGCTGTGGGTCCTACGGATCCTGAACAGAGCAGTAAAAGAGGTATAGGAGAGCAGCTGGGGCTGCAGCTCCACACTCCGGTACACTGAGCCTTCCAAGAACGAGTGTCTCCACATTGACTATGTTAGCTGTGAGCCAGTCCCAGACTCGGGACTTCAGGACATCATGAGCCAGGCATGTCAGCTCTGGGAGCTCTGAAGCAAGCCAGACAGACACGGGCAGTGCTTCTGGATGAATCACTCTCAGGGAACAAGGCAGACAGAGAAATACAGACAACTACCCTAGAGCGCCCAGAGAGATGTGGGATCTCCCCCTCCTCCTTGGGAGAGATGAGGCACTAGTCACTCAAGCAGCTTGTCTCTTACTGAGGAGATATGGCCTCAAAAGTTTCAGCCCATTTTCATTCATTTCAGTCTAGTTGACTACTACTGGAAGCTGATTCTTAAGCTAAAAAGGAGATATTTCATTCCCCACCCTCCAATGCCATACCAAGGAACCACTCTTAAGCCAAGAGTGCCTAAGATATTAGGGCTACATGAAGTAGCTGCAACAGACTGTGAGGGATAGAGAGGGAGAAGAACAGACAGAGAGATAGAGACACACCGGGAAACAGCCAGAAAGCAGTACCCAGATGGCAGAGGGGAACAGAGGGATGGGGGTTACAGGCTCCCCTCCAGAAGTCACAGAAGTGACGTTGACATGAAAATAAGTGATCTAAGTAAACGCCAACAGCGTGATCAAGACCCCAGCAAACGGCCTTGGACCAGAGCAGGCATCCCCTCTAACACTGACGCCTGCAACGCCTTCCAACCCGGCCCACGGACCAACTGGGAAGACAGCCCCTCTACCCTGAATGCCTCTATCTCTTCCCCAGCTTCAAGAGCCCTCTTTAGCCTCTAGCAGCCCAGCTAAGAAGACCTGGTAAAGCAAACCCCTCACCTCAGATCACCTCTGGGCCTGCCGTTCTTCCCCAGTCCAGCCAGTTTGACAGCCACCTCTAGTCTCTGGCTTCATGGGCTGAAAACACATAGCAAAAGACTGAACTAAAACCCCAGATGTCCAGGCCTCATTGGAAAAGCAAAAGCAATATGAAAAACTAAAACAATACCTCCCCAAAATACCAATTCCATAGTAATAGTCCTCAATGACAAGATAAAACAATATCCCCCAAAACACCAATCGAATAATAATAATAGCCTTCAATGACAAGATGAAATTCAAGATACCAAATTCAATAGAACAATCACAAATCTGTTCAGAGAATTCATAGAGGACATGAACAAACACTTGTCTGAGCTGAGAGAGACAGAAATAAACTTATTAAATCCTAAGGAAACACAAACAGCTAAATGAAATTAAGAAGACAATTCACAGTATGAAAATAGAAATACTGAAGAAAAATATTGAAAATATTGAATATAGTTTAAATATATTAATATATTAATACAAAATTAATATATGTTGATAAATATGTTATATATATGTTATGTGCTATAATATATACAAACATCTGAAATATGTATTTATATATAACATATAATAGTATGATATAGTCATTATATATATTATATTATATATTAATATGATATAAATATAATAATATATTGAATATGTTTTGAATATATTGAATAAATATGAAAATATTGAAAAATTTAAATTTGTTAGATAAAAAGATCATTGGAAATTCTCGCCAACAGAATGCATTATGAATAAAACCATATCAGGGCTTAAAAACAAGGTAGAAGGGTTGGATGAGTCAGTCAAATAAAATGATAATTATTTTTTAAAACATACAAATAGGACATGGGAGCTTTGGAATACCATGAAAAGACCAAATCGAGGAATTGAAGAACTATGCACACAAAAAGAAGAGATCCAAGCCAAAGACATAGAAAATATTTTCAATAAAATCATAAAAGAATACTCCCCAAATCTTGAGAAAGTGGTGCCCATACCGATGCAAGAGACCTCCAGAACACTGGAAAGATGGGACTAGCAATGAGCTGCCCTGTGATGTGTTATAGTTAAACACATTAAAATACAGAGCACTATAAGCTGCAAGAGAGAAAGGCTAAATCACATAGAAAGGCCACAGCTAACACTCCAGAATGTTATACCCAGCAAATCTATCTTTTATAAGAGAAGAAACAATAAGAAAGCTTCCATGATAAAAAAAAAAAAAGAGAGAGAGAGAGAGAATAAAGGAATCTATGGCTACTCAGTGGGCTCTACAGAGAGCTTACTGAAGAGATGCTTCAGAGTTAACAAAGGGCATGACCACAGAGACCAGTAGGGGAGAGAGAAACAATACCAAGGCAGTTAACCCAAAGATGTCCCGAAAACGCCACAAAGTCTTCAACACAACAGGAATTAATAGACACCTGTCAATAATAACCCTAGTTAATACTAATTCTCTCAATGTCCAGTAAAAAGAAACAGACAAACAGATTAGATTGGAAAACAGGACCCTCTTGTTGGCTTTTGGAAGAATGTGGAAGACTTTGGAACTTTGATCTACACATATGAATGTTGTGAGCTGAACTTAGTAGCCATTCTAGTAGGATCCTGGAAGACAGTAGAGCTGAGAGAAATGTAGACCATAGAGGCCCAGCTCACCAGCTTTCAGAGGGAAGCAAGAACTCTAATAGAAACTAGGCTACAGGCCACTTGTGAGAACTTGGCAAAGATTCTGGTAATCTTCTGTGTGCCTTGAGATCTCCCCTGAGGCAAGGTCGGGTCTATGGTCAGGTTAAAAAAAGTAATTGACCAACTTATTTGGTAGAGGAAATTTCAAGACAACATCACATTGAATCTTTGGCATAAGTATTACTGATAACCGTCATGCAACTCGAAGAAGTCAAGGGACAGAAAGAAATACAAGATATATAGTTTGCAGAAAAGAGCATTGAGACTCAATGTCACTGACAAGGCCTATGCTGAAAAAGAATCTCTCCTTGCTCAAGAGAGGGGTGCCTTTAAGAGCATCCTTCTCAAGCTGAGGGAGTTTGCAGCCCCAGGGAGGCAGCAGCAGTGGCAACTGGCCTGACACACACACACACCCAAATACTCCTGGAGACTGGACCACCAACCAAAGAATACACATGGAGGGACCCATGGTGCTGGCCACATATGCGGCAGAGGAGGGTCTTGTTAGACATCAGGGGGAGGAGAGGCCCTTGGGCCTGAGAGTGTTAGATCCCCCAGTAGAGGAGAGTGCCAAGGAGGGAAGACGAGAGTGGGTGGGTGGGTGGGTGGGTGGGAGAATAACCTCATAGTGGCAGGGGAAGGGAGAGGAAATGGGGAGGGTCCAAAGGGGAGATGTGGAAAGGGGGAAACATTTGAAATGTAAATAAAGTAGGAAAAATAATAAAAATAAATAAATAAATTATATATATATATAAAAAGCATCCTTCTCCACACCGGAACAATGGACAGGGAGCCCTCAGAGAAGGCTCCACCCAGACAAGCTTCCAACTTGTGAATGGGAAGCCTAAAGAGCTATTTGCTCCTAGGAATCAAATGTTTCAGCATAAAAAGCTGCTGCCAGGGTGGTCAAGGGGGAAAAGATCCATTCCAGCCTGGCAGCTGAACTTGACACCACTGTCCATATGACACTGGCTTTACTAAGGGCTTTGGAAACACGGAAATGCCAGGAGGGCATGTAAGGCTTGGATTCTCCTGCCATGATTTCAGAGAAAGACTGAGACCAGTCTACATGTGGCAGGGGAGTCCCAGAGAGAAGGCACGGAGAGGTCAGGAGCCCACAAGCTGCCAATGCGTAAGGCTCGTAAAATGAAGCCTGGTTTTCAGTGGAGACTCCAAGATGTCATAGATGCCAAGATAGCTGTCAAGGAGAACTGCATACAGGGATTAGAATCAGCTGGAAGAGACTCATGTCACAGATAGCAGAGTCGGCATGGCAGAGTGAGTCATCTAAACTCTATGAAACTAGAATCTCAGCCATTGGACAAAGGGCATCGGGATGTATTTTCTGCTGGCACTCAGTCTTGCTTTGATCCAGTATTTCCTCACTGCCCCCATTCCTCCCTTCTGAAATGGGAATGTATATTATGTGCCATCAGATGTTGGATATAATTTGGTTTGCTTATGAAATTGTTTTCAAAGGGGGATCACAGTTAAGGGATTGCGTTGAGTCTCAGAAGAGACCCTGGTCTTTGGACTTTTAAACAGTGTTGACTGTTAAGAACTACAGCGACTATCAAATTGAACTAAATGCATTTCTTCGTCATGATATGGCCATGAGCCAATAGAGAGCAGGGAGTTGGTCGTAGTGATTCCAATGAGAAATGTCCCCTGTGGGCTCACCTATTTGAACACATGGGACTCCTTTAGAATAAAACAGAAGATAAGGCCTCCCAACCACTTAGAACTAGGAAACAAGCAGGCATAGCCATTTTGATATCTGATAAAACAGACTTCAAACATAAACTTGTCAGAAGATAAAGAAGGCGACTTCATGCTCATTAAGGCTACCATCCATCAAGGGAATATCTTAAGTATATATGCACCAAACATGCACCAAACATGGGCGCTCCTGGAGTCATGAATCAAACACCACTAAATGCAAACCCACAGATTAAATTTAACACAGGAGTGTGGGTGACTTCAATACCCCACTCTTACCAATAAACAGGTTATCTGGATAAAAACTAAACCGAGAAACATTGAAGTTAGATGAGATCATAAATCAAATGAATCTAACAGGTATCTACAGAATATTCCACCTAAACACTGAAAAACATACATTCTTCTCAGCAGCTCATAAAATGTCCTCCAAAACAGGCCACGTTTTAGGACACAAAGCAAGCCTTTAAAAATAAAGAGAAATTGAAGTAACCTCTTCTATTCTATCTGACCACAATAAAGCTGGATCTTACCAGTAAGATAATTGCACAAAATACAAATGTCACTGTGTGTTTTATGAAAAAGAAAAGAGAACCAAGGATATGTTTTGTAGATGGAGATGTGGTGAAGAAGTGGAAGGGGGTGCCTCCATGGGCCTGTGCTGAGGCATCCCTTCCCCCTGAGGGACCAACATGGAATAGAATTTATTTAGGGCATGGGAAGGAAAGTTGAGGAGGGAGTAAGACAGAGAAAGACAGAGAGAGAGGAAGAGGAGAGAGGGAAGAGAAGAGGTCAGGCAGGAACAGGAGAGGGTGACAGGAAGAGAAGGGGCAGAGAGAGATGGGGTAGGAGAAAGGGAGTAAGAATGCAGAGGGGCAAACAGTCCCTTATAGTGAGTGAGTCATGCCTGGCCAGGTAACTGTGGGGTGGAGCCTAGAAGAAAAGCTAACAATCACTGCTGAGTGCTTCCTGTCTGTCTCTGAGTTACCACACACCCTGGTCATGTCTCATAGCATGAGGCGCATACTACCATGAGTTTGCCAGTGAATGACAGCTGTAGGTCACCCCAGACACAGCTACATGCTGTGTACATGGGACCCTGTGTTCTATCCACATGGGCAGAAGCCCCGCTGGACCATTTACCCAGTACAGGACTCACCTAGTACAGATCCCAGGCCACCTCATCTTCCTGGAAGGCTGAGGAGCTCATTTATAGCCCTTCTGAGAAAGAAGGGTGGAGAGAGACCAGGGCTTAGCTGCCATCTCCCAGAGTTCCCTTGATGACATAGCTGTCTGGGCTATGATTTCTCCCAGAAGAAGTACCTAAAGCCTCAGCAGGCACAGAACCACACAGACCATCAGAAAAAAAACAGATGGGTAATACTGTTTGCCATAGTCTAGGATGGCAGTGGCAGCGGCAGCTTTCTTGTTGTTGTTGTTGTTGTTGTTGTTGTTGTTGTTGTTGTTCTTCTTCTTCTTCTTCTTCTTCTTCTTCTTCCTCTTCCTCTTCCTCTTCCTCTTCTTCTTCTCTCCTCCTCCTCCTCTTCTTCTCCTCCTCCTTCTTCTTCAAAGGCTCCCCCTGCAAACCTGCATTCCCCACCCCTGCTGTAATCACAACCATGTCGTCCATGTGTAACGCCCAGGAGAAATCATCTGTACCCAACTCTGTGCCTCACTGTAACATGGTGAGCAAGGCATCTTCTCTGAGGGTCACAATAAGCCTATGGGAAAGGTGCCACATCTGCCACCGTCAGGTGATCCTGAGACTACACACACACACACACACACACACACACACACACACACACACAGAGTGGCACTCATTAGCAGGATTCCAAACTGGAGCCCTGCCTCCCATTTGCGCTTGCATCTCTGTATAGCAACTGTGCTGCTCTCAGCTGTGCAGTGAGTGAGCTTCCTCCATCCTGCCACCACAAACCCATCAGACTTTTGCCCTCCCGCTTTGAGAGTGTGCTCACTCACCTCCCTCCTCTACTTCCTTGTGAGATGAAACCCTTCTGTTTCAGACGACACCTTAAACACAAAGGAAAATGTAGAAAAGGCACAGCCAAGTGGCCTGGGAACCTCAGCACTTGTGCATCTAACAAGCGTAAGACAAATGAAAGGAAGGACATGAGAATGGACAAGAATCTATCTATGTCTCCCTTCAATGCAGAACAGAGAAAACTTTAAACTGCAGGGAGACAACAAGAAGGCTTCACACAGAAAACTTCTGTCAAGAGCCGTTGAGGACCAGCAAGATGGTACAGAGCATGAAAGTTCAGTCTCCAGAATCCATGGTGGAGGAAGAGAACTACTTCTTAAAGTCATCCTGTAACCTTCCTACATGCTGACAATCAGTCAGAAGTGTCAGTTTCTCTGTCTGTTTGTCCTTCTTTCCCTTCCACCCACCACTGAGTCCCCCCCCTCTCACACACACACACACACACACACACACACACACACACACAAAACAGAGAATTATTTTTGTTTTTCACTGACAGCAGGAGATTACAGTCGGGCATCCTCTGAAGATAGCATGGTACTACATCACCCCAACCATGATGATGGTTAAGTATCATTTGTTCCCATTGCTGTCAATCGAGGTGATACCGTAGTATTTGTTCTTTCGGGTATCACTCTCTAATATCTATAACCTCTGAAGCAAGAAGACGATGTCACATTGAGAATTAGGTAGGGAAGTCTACAGTTTCACTCCATCGCCATCCTGGAAAGTTAAACTGTTCAACCAACCACGCCTTCTCAGACACACAAGAATAATGCTGAGCTCTGACAGGCCAACCCACACTCCAAAACTCAGACCTTGATAAATAACTACACAGCTAAGATGGCTGGCACAAAGTCAACACCTATAGCTACCCCCTGCAGAGCCAAACCCTAGCATCCCTCAAGAGTCACCCCCTCCACCCTTGGGACTTTCCATGTTTATATGATCCAGAACTGAACACTTGGTGTGGCCTGTCCTTCATCTCTGGGAACTATTTAAGCTACACGCATCCCTCGGTGCCTCAAGGATAGTCAATAGTGTCATTTCTGCTAGGAAATGCGGGGAAAACTATGAAGATGCGGGAGGCAGCAGCTTCCACAGGCTCCCATGTGAAGGTCGCTTGGGTGAGAGCCACAGGTGAGGCTGGAGTATGGTACCAGGAGGAGTAGAAGAACCCACACACACACCTTTAATGTATCACTTGAGCCTTCAAGTCCCACACCTACAAACACCATCTGCATTTATAAACCGAAATGAGTCATGACTCTGTCCCTTTCACCCAAATAAATCCCAAACGACTGAATAAACTTCAGCTCCAGCCCAGTCAGTGGCTGTTGTCCCGCACTTGAACTGTATGGTTATTATCGTACCCAGCTCTCCGTGACGTTTCCAAATGGTCTTGACAAGGGTCGCATAATAAGCCAATTAGGAAGCTAGTGCTCTCTACCATTTTCTTCCTTCTGACAGGAACTAACAGACCAAGCTGAAATCCTCAGTGTAGTTTTTGTTTCCCACAGAAATTGTAAGCAACTTAGGTGTTGGTCCTATCCCCCACCCAGATCATGACCAAGCACGGTTATGGCAGGTTGCTCTACAGCACATTTGGCATGATGGTTATAAATGGGCACAGAGATTTCTTGAACCTAAATAACTACACAGGTGGTTTGGGAACTCAAGCCAGGTACACTGAAGGTCACTCTGAAGGACTGGTGGGAAGCCATAATGAGCATGGGCTGCAGTTTGGAGAAGAGCTGAAACTAGCGAGAGGCCAAGGGGATTTCTAAGAATGGGATGGAGACTGGGAAGCTGGGGCGGAGAACCCAAGCCCCACAGACTCCCCTCAGCACAGACAGGGAGAGCTGAGGCAGCAACGGGGGGTGCCATAGGAGGAGGAAGAAACTCCCCTGGACATAATTACAAGACACACAGGAAATGCGGGGAAGAGCAGGTTGGGGAGACGGAGTACACCGTCTGTCTCAAAGCTCTAGTATGGATGTACATACCTGCATTACCCTGGACATCATAAAAGGGAGACGAAAACCAAATCTCCCTTTAGGCAGTCCGTTGCTGAGAGCAAATCACTCTTAGCGAAAACTGTTCAAGCCAGAGGTTGGATCTCTCCACAAGGTTAGAAACTTGACATAAATCTGAGGAGTAAAACTCTTTGTGGATACTGTAGTTGAATCTGAACTTAACAACAACAACAACCAAAAAAAAAAAGGAATGCTGAGAAACGTTCCAACATTCTTGGGGAAAAGAGAAGAAATAATTAAATTTATTTCTTCTCCCATTCCTATGTCAAAATATTCCTGGTCAAAGTGCGGGGAAGCTGAAGCTGAAGCTGAAGCCAGCACTGATCTCCTCAAATGAGCACAAATTGGAAATTACAGAACAAACTGCAAAATGTCAACTATTTTTCTGTCACTGACAAGACTTTGAGGTGGAGGAGGAAAAACGGAGGTCAGCCACTGCCCACAGAGCTGGCTCAGCTCAGTGGAGCGCACTCTATGCTGAAAAGCAGAAAGGCTGACAAATCTGAGGTGAGTTCAGAGCCACTGTGTGCCCACCCAGATTAGCCTCTCCTTCAACTAAGATAAGAGGATTAACACCCGAGCTCCAAGAAGGTATAGCAGAGACACATCTTCTCAAAAAGAAGAATACTGAACTAAAGGTGCCCAGGAAGAACTCTGACCCCAGGGACAGGGCAGCAGTAGCCAGTATGGTGGCCTTCCCACTGTGCTGCATAAGCATGCCTGAACACTCCATCAGAGTCACGTGGAGGTGCTGTTCTCCATTCTGAGCCAATATCACACTTGTTGCCATTAAAATTCACAACACGGGCCTCTATCTACTCAAGCAACAGAAGAGCAGCTTCATCTCACTGGGGCTGCAGGTTGAATGGATTTGTTTTGTTTTGTTTTGTTTATTGGGCCTATCTTTTTAGCCACAATCTAATATCAAATTCCTCATGGAATCCCTAAGTTCTTGAATTGCATCTCCTTCCTGGTGCTAGCAAAATGTTAATTTTTAATCAATAATGCAGCACAAATTTAATGCACTCATTCACTGTGCTCATAATTTTGACATAACTATGGCAAAGTTCAAGGGATGGTATATTTCTCTGGCTAATTTAGAATGTAGTCTCTTTGGCCCAAGCATATTTCTGGGAAGGCTGAGGTCCTGAGAAAACTGATACAAAATGGATTTTGTGGGATCAGCTTTAGGAAAGAAGAAATTGGTCATTAACAACAAGGGAAAAAATTCTCTAGCTGTGGACATTATAAAATCCTTCTGTAAGGCACCTCCTTAGGAACACAGCATTGGTCGGGACCATCCAGCAGCTAAGGGATCCAGGGTTCTCAGAGCCACTGCACTCAACCCTAAGAGCAGCCAAGTGAGTGGTAGTCCTGAAGACTGTCTCACCTTTAACCAGTAATTATGATCCTTTTCCAAATGTTAATAGGTAGAATTTAGCTGCTCTCTATAAACTGATGGAAATATGCTAGCCTGCTTGTCCATGTTAGCCTGAAACTACCCAGGATCATGATACTGCATTGTAAACTTCAGATGTATACAATGAAGTTTATTGATAAACATTGATAATAATTGCCACTTCGGGGCTAATAATATGCCAGACCTGGTGTCATATGCCTATAATCTCAACATGCAGGAAGCTGAGGCAGGAGGTTCATACAGTGTCAGAGCATGGTCCAAGAATAGAGTCCTGTGAGAGGAGTTTCAGGTGCTTGTAAGAAAACCCTGAAGAAAACAAGATGAGTCCTGTGGCTTCCATTTCTTTCTTTCTTTTTTTTCTTTTTCTTTTAATTTATTTATGTTTATTTATATGAGTATACTGTAGCTGTCTTCAGACACACCAGAAGAGGGCATCGGATGCCATTATAGATGGTTGTGAGCCACCATATGGTTGCTGGGAATTGAACTCAGGACCTTTGCAAGAGCAGTCAGTGCTCCTAACAGCTAAGCCATCTCTCCAGCCCTCTCCATTTCATAAAAAACACAGAACTGTTCTTGGAATGTACTTTCTGTGCCCCTCCTGGGTATAGTGAATAAGAGTGAGTTTACTTTAGATTATTCATTATAACTGGATATTGTTATTTGTTTATATGTCTCTATGGGGGGAAAAAACATGTTTATACCACATGAGGCTTGTCCTTGTGACTATATACAGCTGAACTCATGAGAACTTTACCCGGGTGACTCCTCTGGAACCTTCAGGGTATAAATTGTCTGATGCTCTGAATAAAGTTGGCTGTGGCATGAGACCTCAGTGGGCCTCATTTTTAGCTCCACCTCCGAGGTTCCACTGGCCCTAGCGTGGTAAACAACACACATGTAGAATTCCAAGACCCGAAAAGGAAGTGCCTGGGGGTATCAGATGCAGTCTACTGTTTGTATGATGGGCACCCAAGCAGAGACGACCATTGTCAAAGGCACTCGTGAGAGCAGGAAGCCTAGATACATGGACCTTTAAGAGACACCCAACTCCAGACAGATGGCAAGCATTCAAGATGACAGTAGGCAGGAAGAGTATCAGCACTCCAGGGGAAATGAGGCATGTGGCAAGGCCAGGCTAAGGAGAGCACCACACGGAAGAGGCAGGATTGTGGACTCCAACTTCCTTCCAACAAATGTCGCTCCCAGATATAGCCCCACTTAAAAAACACACATGTACACAGACACACAAACATACAAGCACACACAATCTTAGAGAGAGAGAGAGAGAGAGAGAGAGAGAGAGAGAGAGAGAGAGAGAGGTTGACAATTTCCACTGTGGATGGAAACTGCCCAACTGCAAGAGCTAAGAGCCATATCTGTGTCTCATGGTCACAGCTTTGTGTTCCTGATTGTGTGTTTATGATTGTCTAAGAACAGAGTACAGACGTAGCCCAACACAGGCAGTCATGAGCAAACGTCACAGAGCTTCATTGGTGAGCCTCTCCACACAGGCCTTCCTGTCTTGGAAAACCACCAACTCTGAGCATCTTTGACACACAGTTAAACAACTCTGACAACTTTTAAAAACACCACCATGTGAAAAAAAATCCCCCTGGGTGGAGAGGTGCTGAAGAGCACCTGTCCACGGCAGCCCATGCTCCTCCAGATCTACTTGACCTTTGTGTGGATAGGGCTGAGCAAGGGATGCAAGCAACAGTAGCAGGAGGTGATTTTCTCTAGGAAGTGTGCCCACCGTGAAGGCTGTTAATGACATCCCAAAGTTCTCAAGGTTTTCTCTGTCTGAGCATCACGATGGCTTTAATTAAGGCATGTGGGAGTGCGCATCCAATCACCATAATTACAGCAGTAATTCACAATATTTAACTCCTTTTAATAATTCAAGCGAGTTCACAGTCAGTATCGATTATTTGATATGAATCATTAACAAGACACATTTTTGCAGAACACGCCTCATCACTGTGCTTACCATCAGACATGCACAGCCAGCCCCTAGCAGGACTGGAGCCAAGCTGAATTCACACCCTGGGATCCCAATGTGTCTTCTTTCTGCTCATCAACTGTTTGGACTCCCTTAACAATATGCCTCACTGTCCCTGCAACCACTGCCTTCTCCTCCTCCCCCTCTTCCTCCTCTTCCCCCTCTTCCTGCTCCTCTTCCTCTTCTTTCTTTTCCTCCTCCTTCTCTTCTTTCTCCTCTTCCTCTTCTTCTTTCTCCTCCTCCTCTTCCTCCGTCTCCTCCTCCCCTTTGGCAGAAGACACAAAGTAACCACACAGCCATGCCTCATATATGGCACTTGCTGAATATTCTGGAGGCAATTGCATGCTTGGCAGGGAAAGGATCTGAGGTAGAAACCTCAACAGAAGTTTTCTGAGTACAGCTCCCCCAGGACTCATACATTCTCAGAGGCGAATCCAGCTAACTCAGAACAAGTCTTTGCTGAACATCCAAAGTCAAGACTCAGATTCTAAGGAAAGCATCCAGTGGGAAAAAAAGCAGGAAACACTGACATTGGGAGCACATAAAACAGCACCAACTGCATGCTCAAGCACAGAAAACAGCACCTACTGTGCACTCAAGCACAGACAACAGCACCTTCTGTGCACTCAAGCACACAGCTGCTGTCCAGCAAGACTACCAGTGGTACTAGAACTGAGCTGGAGGAGGATGCCAGACGGGGAACAACAGAATCAGCTGGTAGCTTTTAAAGAACATGCTGACGAGCGGGAAGGATCCGCTGAACAGCAGACAGGACTTTACCTAGATTGACACCGATCAGAGGACGGTCCAGAGACGCCAAGTGAAGTAAGCAGCTGCAGAGATTATGAAGTGCTGATATGGGAGCCCTTTACTTCTTCTCTAGAGGAAGCATTTCTTTAACGAACAGCTCAAAGAGGAAGGGAAGGAAGAAAAGGTAAAGAAGGGATGGGAAGAGGAGATGGTAGCCAGGCATACAGAAGTCGCAAGGGCTCCCGTGAAGGGCGGACACAAAGTGGGACAGACAGCAAGCCTGGATCAAGGAGGAGGTGTTCAGCAAGGCAGAGGCATAGCACATAAATGATAAAGTCCTTGAGCACCCTGACATGCTCCAGTCTTGCTACCAGTGGCTTCTCTTCTACCTTAGTTCCTTGAAAATGTTACTTATAATCCAAACTCAAGTCTCCCACGAGACACCTGCCCAGGAACAGGTCAGAAACCTTGAGGTCCCTGCTGAGCTTCTCCCAGCTGAGGCTGGACAAGGTGACCCTCGCCTTCCTGCTTCAACTCTGATTCTAGAAATCACTGTGCCTTAGGCTCCATTCAGAGCCTTACCACTCTCTGTGCTTCTGCTGCTGGTGACGTTACCAGTTAGAGTCACCAAGTGCAGTGCCTCGGTGTGTTTTGTGTCCCCAAGTGCCACACTACCATAGCCACATAGAAAGCTATGCTAGAGAAGCTTCACTCAGTGCGAATGGCGGTGCTCTGGCTATGCGCTCAAAGCTAACAAATCAACTACAGATATTACAGGGCATCTGTGGCTGGCTATACCAGCCTGAATGTGCCCGATATCTGGAGCTAAGAAAACTACTATTTGGAAAGGAGATATCAGACCAAGTATCTGAAACAAAAATAACCCTGTATACTGACTGTTTGGTAAAGTTGATACGGTCTCTGAGAAATGTAATCCTATCTTTGCCTAAGAACTACGGTTCAGAATTCCACACTTCAGAGTTCATATAGTAACTCAGCAAACAATACTAAGCATGGGAAAACTACCCTGTAGTCAGGTCACTGGAGAAGTGGACAAAGAGCACTAACCCATTAAATCAGTGGGCCCTCTCTAGAACACAGGTTCGAAGTCACGATATGCCAGGTTCTTTCCAGGCAAAGAAAGGCATTCAAAGTAGGACAGCCATGATGCCTATTAGCTGATCACTCCTTTCCCTTAGAGAAGTGAAGGGCCACACCACAGGACAAGTCACTGAAATATTTTTTTATGATTTCTTTTTAAATTTTTTTTATGTGCATTGGTGGTTTGCTTGCATGTGTGCCTGTGTGACAGTGTAGGTGTCCCTGGAACTGGAGTTATGGGACAGCTATGAGCTGCCGTGTACCCACAGCTGGGAACTGAACCAGGGTCTTAACTGAGCCAGTTCTCTTGACCTCTCCAACCCCTGAAATCTTGTAAACATGATCTACCATCAGGTTGACAGAGGTCATCAGAATGAGGCCAACAGGACCAGGCATCCATTAGGAAAGCAGCTCTGTGAAGAAAGTTTACCTACAAACTGGAAACACAACAAACACACATGTCTGAGGGGGGTGAGTGCTCTGACGCTGCTACCCCAGACTCTATGAAAGGGGCAACATGAGGTCACAGCTAAAAGTGCAAATAGGGCAGGACAAACAGGGCACACAAGAACACAGAAGAGAGGATAGGTCTGACCCGAGGTTTCAACAGAAAAAACATGCACATACCACATACATACACACACATTCATACATACACACATGCACACATCATATACACACATATTCATACATACACACACATATGCATACATACACACACACACACATACACATACACACACACATACACACATATACACACATATGCATACATACACACACATACACATACACACACACATACACACATATACACACATTTTCACACATACACATGCATACACACACACACACACACACACACAAATATTCAAAAATGCAAAAGAAAATGCCAGAACTTCCAAGGCCCATCATCCAGTTTCAAGAAGAAAGTCAGAGAGGATTAAAGGAGAAAAGTTCTCAAAACTAAAGAGAGACAAGTGTTCCTGAGATATCCACAGAGGACCACACAGCATAACCAACCCACGAGCCACGGGTCCTCATGCAGGCTGAAGGGTGGGAGGAGACAGGCTACCCTCAAGGAAGTACTAGACTAGAAGGAGCCCTCCTCAGCTGGGTGGCCACGACTTTGAGGAAAATGGCTGTGAATTGAGATTCCAGAACTCAGTAAAATTAGATTTCACGTGAGAATTACATATTTTTAGACATCCAAGGATTCTGAATGCTTACCCACCCACAGATGTTAACAAAGAGTCTCTGGAAGACAGATATCAGAGGAATGAAGGGAAAATCAAAGTTAACATGGAGACATGGGAGATGTCCTACATCCACAGTTCATGCCCTGACATGGGGTAGGGAAGAGGGCATTGTGTATTAGGACAGGGGACCAGTCAAAGCAGGACACAGACAAGAAAAACAGAATCAAGAGCTGCTGAGCCACATCATCACAAGGTGCAAGAACTATCAATAAAATACTGGCAGTGGACTAAAGTGATGTGTCATTTCTATAAAGTAGAGAGCGTTCAGTTGCTATTAGGAACCATTTCATTCAAAACTTACAGAAAAGAGAAACCCATTCAGACCAGTACCAAATGAGCACCTGACAAATTCAACATCATTTCTAATCTTTTGAATAATTTGTAAACTGATATTAAAGTATATTTTCTTTAATGTGACAAAAAACCACTCACTCACCTTATCTCTACAATAATCACCCCCATGAAGAAAGATAAAAATCATTTTTATTACAATCATAAGCAAAAGGACATTCATGATTAATTTTAGTATTCAGCACAGGGCTGTATGTTCTACACTATAAAATAAGCCAAAAAGCAGGAGCGTAACAAAGGTTACGTGGAGCCTGGGACCCACACAGATTAAGTCTGCCAAGTCTGCTTTTACCCTTCATTTTCCAGTGTTCTATGCTTTCTATAATGTGCTTGTATTCCCTTGAAAATTAGTTAAGAAATAAAGTAGAAATCAGCAAGAAATCTAATGTTAAAAATAACAAAGGTTAATCAAAATCATACGTCAACTTAGAAGTCGTAAGTCCCCATGTTGGATGCCTAGCTTGACAAACAGACGTGTCAAGAAAAGGTGAGGGTGAAGACTGGCAGGTGGGTTTCTTTTACCCCCCCCCAAGAGGAAGGAATAAAAAAGAAGGTGATCAGATATAGAGTCCCCCTCAGCATGAGCCACATGGAACTCTCCTGCTCCAGAATGAGACGACATGCAAGCCACCTACCTCTGTCTTTCTCTTGAAGCCATTTACATGGGTTTCAATGCATCCTGATCTTTAGGTTTCAGCTTTTAAGAAACACTCTCCATCAATGAAAACAATAGAGAAGCATGGGAAATATTACCGTACAACTCTAGCGGTGGCTTTGCTTACTGCTGTTTCCAAATACGTTACAAAAAGCAGTGTTAGGAGATGGACACAGTCTGACCAGCAGGATATGGCAGCAGGAAGGCAGCCGTGAGGGGCTGGTTACATTGTATCTCTTGTCTGGAAACAAAGTAGAGAGAAAGAGCCACAAGCTATAAAACCTCAAGATTGGTCTCCAATGACCAACATCCTCAGTGAAGGTCCCCCTAGAGGTTCCACTATCTTCCAAAACATTACCGATTGAATCCAGGTAGCAAAAATACACGAGTCTATGGAAGCCGCTATACACAGAGCACAGCACGCAAGCACCAAAGAGCTGGAGCAAGGCTCGGAATATTTAAACGTTAAAGGCTTTTCACTCCAGCCATATCCTCTGCCATCTCTCTCAGTGGTTCACACACTCTGTCTCCATCTGCCAGGGTGATTTTCCCAAGCTTGCCTTGAAATTCCAGCTCAAAGGCTGCTGTGCCTAGTCTCCGCCCCCTTTCCCTTTCCTCTGAAGGCCTATTGACTGGCTAAGGCCCCTAGCAAGTCCAAACTCCCCCAAGGTTCTCCTTTTCACTCCTCAAGTCATTTCTTGACTGGCTCTGGGGAAGAGACAAGGATGGGAGGGAAGGAAGATTCAGATCACACTTGCTACACTAACACTAACCCATCCTGCCAATTCCTTGACCTTCACAACAGTCCCCATGAGACAAGGATCTTCCTATTTCCTACAGGAGGGGGAAAAAAAAACAAAAAACAAAAAAACTCAAAAGTAAGAGTGCGATTCTCCTGGGCAGCTACCTGACTTCAAGAGTCCAGTTCTCATGACTTAGTACCTCACACCTCCGGGACAGCAACAACCTTCTAGCCAGCAGTGTTCCACCAAGCACAGCACAGGGCTTTGCCCTGTACCGCCAGCTTTCCATACCCGGCTGGGTCTAGCTCTGCCTTCCATGTATTGGTTGACTTCCAAAGGAGCCAAACGCTCTAGAAGCAGAAGCATTTTCTGCTTCCTGTAACAGAGAAGGCACTCACATGCTTTCTATAAGGGAGTGAGCATTTTCTAACTAAGGTTCAGGTGACCATGATCTGCAGATGCTTCTTCAAAAACGGTGGTTAAGCGACTGAAACACAAACTCCAGGAAACTGCAAAGTATCTGGAGATCAAAGTCCAAGGACATCAGGTGTACAAGGTGCTAGCATTCTGTCTAAGCCCCATCCCACAGTTACCTGGCAACAGCCAGATATGCTCCTCCCCACAGTTAGCTGGCAACAGCCAGGTGGGCCTGACCCACTATAAAAGGGGCTGCTTGCTCCCTCTCATGATCTCTTGCTCCTCTCCTGCCCCATTCCCTTCCCTTCCCCCTCTCTCCAGGTGTCCATGGCTATGGCTGGCCTCCTCTCCTCTCCCCTCCTCTCCCCTCCCCTCCTCCCTCTTTCTGTCTTTCTCCGCCTCTACTCCTCTCTTAGCCTCCCCTCCCCCCCCCCCATGCCCTGAATAAACTCTGTTCTATGCTATACCAGCAGCGTGTGGCTGGTCCCTCAGGGGAAAGGGATGTCTCTGCACTGACCCACCGAGGCACCCCCTTCCCCCGCACCTCACCACCCCTCCATAGAACAGATATATCTCTTTATATTTATAAACACATCACATGAAGCATGGAATACTCCTAACAGGAAACCAACAGACAGCCATACCTTCACTACAAATGGCAAGTGAAGTCTGTGTAGGCATCAGAAAGATGAAGCAAGTTTCACCAGGCAGAGCCATTGTCCTTGACGAGAACACACCAAACAAGGAAACACCAAAGGAGGGTACTATTGGTGTGTTTCTTAGTGTTTGTCTTTTAAAGACATGCAGATGCCACCGCGGCTGGGAAAAAATATCTTTAAGAATCGTTCCTCACAGAGCCGAACTTATGGGTAGGTTGCTTATGACAACTAAGAAGAAAAGCAGTTCCCTCAGCATTTCAAGTGTCACTATCACTATGGAACTGAAACCACAGCTGACCAGAAGGCTGGAGGATCCTGCACAGACATCTGCTGTCTGCTCAAGGAGGCCTGGAAAGGAATAGGCTGGCCAGGAAGAGCAAAGGAGTCAGGAAGGCTACAACAGGAGTGGATTTACCAGGCCTCAATTTCACACTGATCCCTGAGATCAAGTTTCCAAAGTAAAACAAATGCTGTGATCCTGTGGCCACTGTTCTTCCAATGTCTGTATTTCCTTCTTTTTCCCTGTGTGTGTGAATGTGTGTGGTGTGTTTGTGTGCATGCGTGTGTGTGTGAATGTGTGTGCATATGTATGGAGGGTGAGTGCGTGTGTGTGTGAATGTGTGTGGTGTGTTTGTGTGCATGCATGTGTGTGTGAATGTGTGTGGTGTGTTTGTGTGCATGCGTGTGTGTGTGAATGTGTGTGCATGTGTATGGAGGGTGAGTGCGTGTGTGTGTGTCTTGAGGAATATAACGGCCCTGGCGCTCCCAAGTGTTTGTCCAACACACACTCTATGCAGGATCTAGGAAGACTATTAAACATGTTCTTAACCCAGGAGTATGTTTCAGGCTAGAAGTTAAATTTTTTTTCGTAACTTCAAAAGATATGAAATCTTGTATAAAATTCACTTGACATTTTGAGAGCCTACTGTTATATAATCCTTTTAAAAGTATCAATAGAATCTAAACACCATATCAAAAGCCACTTCCATTTTTAAAACATAAACAGGATTCTTATATATGGCTCCAAATATTGCAGGGTTCACTTCCGTCTTTAAACTTTTTCTTTCTTTTTTTGTCACAGAGCGGGGTCCTACCCCATGGATGCTTGAGCTCTGGGGCTTAACGGGTCTCTGGCCTTGTTCACTTCCGTAGTCTCTCCCAGTATCTCTTTATCTTCCTCTCTGTATTATATTTCTCTATATTGTATTCACATGGAGAGAGGAGAGAGATAACAGCAAGAAGGTATTTTTTAACTTTCTGTGACAAGGGTGGTGTACAATAAAATAATCACTAACCTATTCTCAGAGGTGACCTTTTAATATAAATGTCGTATATTTTGAAGAGTAAGTATCAAACATAACTACAAAAGTTGAGTGAGAGAAATATCTCAGAATGATATGGAGATGCAGATCAGTAATATATTCATGGACAAACATTGCTTTTGAGCAGGAAACTGTCCTGGATTCCCTTATGCTCCTGTGATAAAACACCCCAACCAAAGCAGAACAGAAAGGGAAAGGATTAATTTGATTTACAATTCCACGTCACAGTCCATCTTTGCAGCGACATCGCTGAGGCAGGGCTCAAGGAAGCTGCTCACACCACGTCCATAGTCAAAAGCAGAAAGACACAAACGCACCCATACCGCCTGCTTGATTCTTTCAGTGCTTGCTTCTTGGGGTCCACAAGAAGCAAGGTGCCTGTCTTAGGGTTTCTATTTCTGCACAAACATCATGACCAAGATGCAAGTTGGGGAGGAGAGGGTTTATTGAGCTTACTCTTCCATGCTGCTGTTCACCATGAAAGGAAGTCAGGACTGGAACTCACGCAGGTCAGGAAGCAGGAGCTGATGCAGAGGCCACGGAGGGGTGTTCCTTACTGGCTTGCTTGCTTCCCCTGGCTTGCTCAGCTTGCTTTCTAATAAAACCCACCCAAGACTACCAGTCCAGGGATGGCACCACCCACAATGGGCCCTCCCACCCTTGATTACTAACAGAAAATGCCTTACAGCTGGATCTCATGGAGGCAGTTTCTCAACTGAAGCTCCTTTCTCTGTGATAACTTCAGCTTGTGTCAAGTTGACACAAAACCAGCCAGTGCAGTTACTAACTTTCTTTACTATCACACATATAGTTCAAGGCCCAGCCCATGAAACTGTGCCACCTACATCTGGGGCAGGTCATCCTACCTCATAAAGACAGTACCCCCATACACATGCACACAGGCCAACATAATCTACACAACTCTCTCTTCATAGGTCATTCTAGTTGTGTTGAAGTGAGAGTTAAAACTAACCAGCACCCTGACAGAGTACCACACCCTGACTTTTTCAGCTCCAAGATGGCAGAATTTGGGTCTATTTGTACTTCAGTGGCAATGCATTTTGTCTTGGCAACAAGACTTTGTTCTTGTAACTCCTTGGGGAATCAAAATATACGTTGCAGATTCGCTTATCACTTCATGATGCTTTCTTTTAATTATAAAGTTGCAGGCAAGAAATTGGAGGAGGTCAAATGTAAGTTCTAGGTGTTTCTTAGCCTCAAACTTGTGAATAGCAAAACTATCTGAGATGGCAGCCTCGCTCTCGTCTCTTGGGAAGAAGAGGGGTCTAGAAAGGAAAAGAGGAAATTCTCGAGCTTAGCTCAATCATTTTCCCAGTCAACACTCACACAAGAAGTGTGTGGATTCACAAAAAAGCCAGACTTTCCACTGACATATGTGCACCATTGTCCAGAGACAGCTCTTAGGACAAAATGACGAGGTCCTTCACTCGGGGCAGCAGGAAAACTGTATCTGTCTTCTGCACACAGCTGATAAAGCTCAGTAAATAGTCATCTGAGGAATTTCAACACATATATAACACTGCCAGACTTCTCCTAAAATCTGAAAATAAGACTAAGCTAAGATGAATACAAGAAAGGTTGGTGTATGTTTTCACATCCTTAACCCTGCTCTCTTTAAAACAAGTTTCCAAGGGAACAGAGTACAGGTAAATTCCCTTCTGTACCGTGTCTGAACAAACGTAGATTTGATCAATCTTTCGGCATCAACACAGACACCATTAATACTGGGCTTATCCGGGGAGGTCAGGAGGTCACAGGGAGTCTTGCAACTGGTGAAAACCTAATCCAGCCAGATGATAAAATAATTCTCAAGAGGTGCCCTCTTTTCCTATAACTCTGGGGAATCATAAGTAGTTTAAGGTCCAAGGACAGACTCCCTCAGGTGTTTCAGAGCCAAGACCCTCTTCATTCTACTCCATGTTTTGGCGGCACAGATACTGCTTCTGAGCTCCAATATGGTGAGGTGACATGTGGGGTGGGCACCTTATTTCTTATTAAGTGACCTCAAAGCCAATACCGAAGGTACCTGGATAGAGGCAGGGACCAGGTAAGATCCCTATATCTTAAAATGCTGTGATGCCGGAATGAGATTGGCAGAAGATGGATTCCTGGGAACTAGCACATTCAACAGCACAATGGGAAAATGGAATGGCCAATTATAATAGCCCCCCCCCCCCAAAAAAATGGGCTGGAGGATGGGCTACTTGGGGTCTTCATTACCTTGTGGCCACATCAAGACAAAGATGAGGAAGGACTGGTAGAAGCCCTGGCACCTCATCCCCACGTACAGCCTATGCCTCTAGTTCTTTTCACACATGATCTTTGGAATTTCCCATATCAGTAGTATAACACAAATTGTTTCTCATTATTCTAACGAGAAATCAAAATATCGTATCAAATATGCAAAATTAACTGATGCATAGAGACAGGTAGGTGATTGAAAACAATTGACCTTTAAATATTGACTCATTAAATGATAGAGTATCTTATCTATTTATAAATAATTGACAGCCTAGCAGCATAGAGTGTTCATTAATATCGGCCTTCATCAGTTCCAGGCAGTCTGAAATCACACATGGTTTATAGGAAACTCTCAGGGCAGCGAGGTTCTTTAGGCTCTTTCAGGTCTTGGAACTGACCAGGGCATGCAGTAAAACAGAACTAGTGCCCTCCCATCATTTGAACAATAGTGGTGCTATTTCCTAAATGCATCCAACTTCTTATCTTTTAACAAAAGAAACAAAAAAATTACGGCACAAACCTTGGGCTAAATAATTGTTGTTGCAGAAAATTCTAACAAACTTATGTCAAGAAATGAACCCATGGTTCCCATAGCAACTATCTCAGGGCCATTAGATGGATTCCGTGTGGAAGCCTGTGTGGGTCTGAGCTTAGGGTGAATTCCTCAGCACCCCACTGCATGTCCAGCACAGCCATGTCACCTGGGTCCCTTCTCCTTTGTCCACCCCATCCCTTAATCTTCAGCCACTCAGCCCTGACAGGCCATCCGACGACACTTCACCTTAAGAAGGCTCTGAATACTAGAACCCACTTCCAGTTATCATGTGTGTCCAAATGCTTTCATGTTTGCATCAGAGTTTGCATTTTTAACCCATTAATACTGAACCTTGAGAAAACAGTACTTATTTTCTTTAAAGTTTCTTTCCCTTCTTACCAATATTATTAGGAATTGACAGCAGCACTCAATTAATAACCAGGAGAAGTTCACAGTAGGGCAGCAAGTGACAGCAAAGACAAAAGGAAAAACTCTGAACAAAAACATTTCATCTCTGATTGACATAACACATTTATAACCATGGTGCCGTGGCACCACCCCAAGCAAGAAACTGATTATCAGTAACAAGTGTTTTAGGAAAGTCAAAATCAAACACAAGCAGACGGAAGAATCTCTAATTACTAGGCAAAGAAGATGGGAGAAACCTGGTGCCAGCTCATCTACTTCCAAGTGAAACTCTGACCCTGTGCACCACTGCTTGCTTCCCAGCACACACTAAAACCCCATCAGGCCCAAGCTCACTGCATCCTATAGTTCTCTGCTGAGTGTTGTGGCACATCCACATGTCACAAGCATGGGGTCACATGAACCCAATCCCTGCTCTGCTTTCCCAGTCCCTTATAGAGACCCAACTTACAAATAGTCTTTCTTACAAGACAGCCTGCAGCTCCACCTACATCAACCTAAAGATTTAAGAAATAATTATCTGAGAGCTGTTTGGGCCAGGTATGTGTGTAGGGTAGCCCCTGAATAGAGGCCATTACATGAAGCTATGACAGTGAAGCCTGAATGGGAACCACCCCAAGAGAGAGAAGTGTGTTTCAGTCTGCCAGGATGGGAGGGTAAGCGGTACTGGTACTTTTCATCTTGGAGGGAAACATCAGCCATCTACTTCAACTTAACATCTGCTCAACAGGAGGAATTACACGTCTGGTACTGTAAACCTAGGCAATTCCATGTGGCTGACAGGGATCATGGGTCCTAGAGGAAAGCCTACGACTGCCATTTTCCAAAACCAGTATAATTTCTAAGGGTATTCTAAATACTTAACCCTCACACCCACAGACAAGTAAGACACTCACCTTTCATCCAAGAAGCTTCTTTTTGCAGTAGATGAAGATTGTTACATTGATCCACAACTGGTCAAAACGTAGCAAACAGGTGACTCCTGGGAGCCCAAGCGCAACTGTTACATCTACAATGCAAGCAGCTCCAGGAAACTCGAGGAAGGAGGAACGGAATGAGTGTAAGAACCAGAGGATCAGGGTGCCTGCTGCTGGAGAGTTCTTCTAGACATGACAGAGAAGCTGAGCCCATGAAATCTCAACATGGCCGCTTAACCATGACCTGTACAATGACATCACCAGTTGACATGCCAACCTAGATGGGGGAGCATTTCACAAGGCCACACCCTTTGATAAAAAGCTATGGACAATCAATGGTTGCTCTGAGAGGGAGAATCAGTGTTCTCCAAGGATGAGCTCTGGGATGGCCTGTATATGCCTAACCTAGGGTGTGGCCCTGTTGGAGTGGGTGTGTCACTGTGGGTGTGTGCTATAAGACCCTCACCCGAGCTGCCTGGAAGCCAGTCTCCTGCTAGCAGCCTTCAGATGAAGATGTAGAACACTCAGCTCCTCCTGCACCATGCCTGCCTGGACGCTGCCATGCTCCCACCTTGATGATAATGGACTGAACCTCTGAACCTGTAAGCCAGCCCCAATTAAATGTTGTCCTTCTAAGAGTTGCTTTGGTCATGGCGTCTGTGCACAGCAGTAAAGCCCTAAGACAAGCTCCCTGAGCAGTTATCCAATACCAAGTGGCCAGCCCTAAATATATATACGTAACACTAAATAGATTTAATAGGGTATGTGTGTGCATGCACGTGTGTGTGTGTGCATATGTGTATATGTATGTGTATGTGTGTATGTGCGTGTGCTTGTATGTACTTGTGCATGTGTATATCTAAGTATATGTGTGTATGAATTTATGTGTATATATGTATGTATATGTATGTGCATGTATGTGTGTATGTATGTGTATATATGCATATGTGTGTCTGTGTACATATATGTATATATACATATATGTATATGTTTTATATGTATGTGTATGTACCAATAGTAATTAGAGGGAGAGTAGTGGAGACACAGGAAGAGGTGAAAGGGAAGAGGAAGGTAATGAAATAAATACAGTACTCATGGATGAAATTCTTGAAAAACTAAACAGTTTAAACTAAAAGCAAAAGGTTAAAATAAAAATACACACAAGGAGAATGAAAAAGGGAATAAACTTTATTAATTTTTAGAGTGACACAGGATGAATGACATTTTAAATACCTTGGCCTAAATAAAATATGAGATGTTAACTGCTGATTTTAGCTTTTTACATTTCGGCAATCAGCAATCTTAAAATTGACAAGTGCCTAAAATTACATTTCTGGGGGTGTTCTGATGGAAGGTACTCACCAGGCTATAACTGCAGTGTCCTCTGTAGAACGGAACTTGTTCCTGCCTTTGTCTGCAGTTTTGTATGCTCTTTTCACCTTATGCTAAATATTGATTGCCTTTGTAAGTACTACTTAGTATTTTCATTCTGGGGATGGATCCCACGACCATATATTTAATAAATAAACTCATTGAACCACAGCCAGCCCCACTCACATAAAAGGTAAACCATGTGGCTTTTAGTAGAAGGCACCCTG
>JADRCH010013764.1:0-54409 GCA_019843965.1 Rhynchomys soricoides | reverse complement strand
CTCTCTCTCTCTCTCTCTCTCTCTCTCTCTCTCTCTCTCTCTCTCTCCCCCTGCTGCTGCCTGTAGATTAGGATGTAGCTCTCAGCCCCATGTTTGCCTGCCACCATGCTTTCTCCTGCTATGCTGATAATGGACTGATTCTCTGAAGCTGTAAAGCCCACAACAGAACAGTGACTAAGACCCACTCCCTAACCATTCTACCTCATTTCCATAGCACCACAGGCTGGTGACCAAGTCTTCAAAGGGTGGGTCTCTGTGGGACATTGAGGACCCAATCTACAACACAGAGGGACCAGTGTAAAGCCCAAGCCTGTAAGGTCTGGGCAAGAGATGCTTCCTTCATCTCATCTCTCAGGACCCTGCACAGGGGCTTCCATGATGTGGGAGTGTGTCCAGTTGGGGAGGATGTGGTAGCATTGGGTGGTCCAAGAGTCCACTGTGTGTGCGCCACCTGGAAGTGACCTGGGTCGGGAGGGGATGGGGTGCACAGTATAAACCCAGAGCCTCAGCCAAATACTAAGAATAACAGTGCTGGCCTGGAGGCAGCCTCAGTCTACCTCATCTCCATCTGCTGTGCTGAGGCGGCTGTGGTACTGGTCCCGGAGCCCAGCCTGGAGTACTCTGTGTTCTTCCTCTGAACCCATCCTTGGCTGGCCGACACCCAGACATTCCTTTCTTTTCTCCATCCCCCTGCACTGTGGATCTTGCACCCTTCTAAGGCTTCTGCAGAACTACAGGGCTTTAGACTCTCCCTGGATCAGCTGCTCCCCAGCAGGGACTCAAGAAACCACTCCTTGTCCATCCAGAGCCCTCATATGCTCCGCTCGGCCACCAGTGTGCCAATCTCCTCCTCCTTCCCTTTTTCAGAGAGGGGAGAGTTGAGGCCCAGCCCGATGATGTTGATGATGATGATGATGATGATGATGATTCTCAGTGGACCAATCATGAGAGAATGAGCACCGACTCTCACTCCCCTACCCAGCCCCACGTTTTTCTAGTAATGTTATTGTGGAGTCGTGAGGGGGCTGGGCAGACACAGAGAGGAGTGTTGAGATTATACAATTAATTCCCCCAGAAACTCTGGGGCTTTTCTGAAATTGGGCCACCTCCCTGGAGGACGAAGCTTCAAGGGAGCAGAGACAGGTGGCATCACTTCATGAACTGAGGCCTCACCAGCTGCCACCCTGCGCCTGGCTTCCCCATATGTATTTGCTTCAGGTCTTTGCTGCCCATCCTTCCTGGGCATTCTTTCCCAGAAGTCCCTGCTCACCAAGAGAGTTCTCCTACTCTTGTCTTGAAAGGCCACACTCCAAGCCGCATCTCTCTTTCTACCAGTTACTGTTACCCATCATGCCTTTCGCCCTCTGGCACACTCTTCTGTTAGCAGTTTATTTATTGTCTTGGTGTCCAGCTCCCTCTAGAGCAGTGGTTCTCAACCTTCCCAATACCACGACCCTTTAATACAGTTCCTCATGTTGTGATGACCCCCAACCATAAAGTTATTTCATTGCTACTTCATAACTGTCATCTTGCTATTGTTATGAAGTGTAGTGTAAATCTCTCTTTTCTTAGGCCACCCCTGTGACAAGGTCATTGGACAACTCTCAAGGGGGTCTCGACTCACAGGTTAAGAAACATTACTCCACGTGGAATTCAATGCATGAGTTTGCTACTGAGCCTTGGCATCCAGCCCTATGGCTACATGATAACCATGGAATGATATAATATATGTCACGTACTGTAACAAAAATAGAATGAATGCATAAAAGACACGTGCGCTCAGTCAGGTGTGATGTACAATGTGTAACGTTTGATGACTATTAACTGAAGATGGTTCTAGCTTTTATTTCACAAGCTGGGCTTGGTGAGAGAGAAATGGATCACTTAAAATTATTTAATTGAAAGTATTATTAAGCTTTATATACCACTGGTGGGAATCAATCAATTATTTATTTATTTATTTTTGAGAGAAGATTTCAACCTTGAAATTTTTCTGCTTTAGTCATCCAAGTGCCTAGGTTCCAGGTTTGAGGCACAACAGCCAGCTGGAAAAAAGAGGTGCCCCCTCTCTACCCATAATGCCATATGAAGAGCTTGAAGCTCTTGTGTGGAACAAGACTGTACTGGCTAGTTTTGTGTGTCAACTTGACACAAGCTGGAGTTATCACAGAGAAAGGAGCTTCAGTTGAGAAAATGCCTACATGAGATTCAGGTGTAAGGCATTTTCTCAATTTGTGATCAAGGGGGGAGGGCCCCTTGTAGGTGGTACCATCCCTGGGCTGGTAGTCCTGGGTTCTATAAGAAAGCAAGCTGAGCAAGCCAGGGGAAGCAAGCCAGTAAGAAACATCCTGCCATGGCCTCTGCATCAGCTCCTGCCTTCTGGTTCCTGCCCTGTGTGAGTTCTTGTCCTGACTTCCTTTGGTGATGAACAGCAATGTGGAAGTGTAAGCTGAATAAACCCTTTCCTCCCCAACTTGCTTCTTGGTCATGATGTTCATGCAGGAATAGAAACCCTGACTAAGACAAAGACCTTTGGGGGACTCTCTGAACCACAGTTCGTCCAGCTGATCTGCCTTTTGCTTTCTGGAAACTTCTGGAGCCCAGGTCCAGCTGACCCAGACAGCATTGTCTCTGGGGCTTTCTACCTCCCTTCCCTTCTCTCTTCTCCCTTCCACTCTCCTTCCTCTTTTCTTTTGTTCTTTCTACTTTTCTTTTATTGAAAATAATTTTTTTCTGCCAGGCAGTGGTGGCGCACGCCTTTAATCCCAGCACTTGAGAGGCAGAGCCAGGCAGATTTCTGAGTTCGAGGCCAGCCTGGTCTACAGAGTGAGTTCCAGGACAGCCAGGACTACACAGAGAAACCCTGTCTCGAAAAAAAATTTTCTTTTTCATACACTATATTCTGATTATGTTTTCCCCTCCAAGATCCTCCCCACCTCCCCTCCCCTCTGGATCCACCCTCTTTCTATCTCTTGTCAGAAAACAAACAGGCACCTAAAGAATAATAATACAATAAAGTAAAATGAGCTAAAACAAAACTGGATAGAATGAACAAAAGAAAAAGCCCAAGGAAAAGAACAAGAGTCACACAGACCCAGAGACACATTTGTACACACAGGACTGCAAAACCACAAGACTACAAGCCATAGCATATATACGCAAAGGACCTGCAAGGTATTAAACTAATTAATTAATCAGTTAATTAAAAATTTCTTTAAAATGTCCTGACAAAATTGAGTCCATTTGTGCTGACCATCCCTGTTCCTGAGAGTGGCTTGTATACCTAGTAAGATGTCTTAGAGAAAACAAGTCTTTTTCTATTTGCAAGTGGTTAGCAACTGGAGACAGGTTCTGGTTTAGGGATGGGGGTTTGTGTTCCCTTCGACTCTCAATGCTGGTGTCCTTTCTAAGGGATTCACTCTGCAGAAGGTCACAGCAGTGGGAGTGTGACAAAGTGCAAAGTCGACTTCATGTCAAGTAGGAAACAGCAAAGAAGGCAGCATGCAGGTGTTTTCAGACCCACTAGTAAATTTTAAATAAGATAATGCTTTTTGGTTTCCGGATGATATTATTAGTGGGGGTAATTAAACTTCAGTGGGCTATTCCTCCTGTTTTAAATTCTCTGAGAATTTAACACACACAGTTTGCTTGGTAGCCACCCTAGGCAATCTAGGCAGGAACCCAGTCCTTAAATGACTATGAGATCATTTAATTTGATATCTGAAGGTCATGCACCAGGGTCCTGGCTGAGCCTGGCGTATGTCACCAGGAACCACCACAACAGTGGGAAGCTGAGCTGAGCCTCGGTGGATCTGTCTCTTATTTCATAGCCAGGAAATCAGGATCCAAACTTGTTTTGTGAGGCATGTATCTGAGAAACTATGGGCAGTGAGGGAGCACCATAAGCTTATCAGTGCTTGAAGCCACTAAATACAGATTGCCTAGGCCTTCAATATATTAGCTGAGATAATTCTTCCTGTGCTGTTTCCTGTGTGTGGGGGGAGTGCTGGGGAGATAGCTTAGTCAATAAAAGCAAAAAGACTTGGACGTGATCCTTAGACCCCCCCATGTAAAAAAGTAGGATTTGGTGGCAAACACCTATAATCCTGGTACTGGGGCAGCAGGGACGGTACATTCCTGTGGCCCACTGGCCAGCCAGTGAGCTTCAGATTTAGTGAGAGGCCCTGTCTCAAAAAGTAAGGTGGAAGGCAATAGAGGAAGACTCCAAATGTTGACTTCTGGCTTCATGTGTAGGCACACGTGTGCACACACACATACATACACACAGCATATGTAATGTAAATTTCTAATTAAAAAATGAGCTGCTTGTGATAAACTCATGATCACTCACAGGATGTTAGAATAAAGGTCAGCCATGCAGCATTTTACACTATGCAGGCTTGCCTATGGTTGAAGGGTAGTGTGTGTGCGTGTGTGTGTGTGTGTGTGCGTGTGTGTGTGTGTGTGCGTGTGTGTGTGTGCGTGCGTGTGCGTGTGTGTGTGCGCGCGTGTGTGCGTGTGCGTGTGTGCGTGCGTGCGTGCGTGTGCGTGTGTGTGCGTGTGCGTGTGCGTGTGTGTGCGTGTGTGTGTGCGTGTGCGTGTGCGTGCGTGTGTGTGTGCGTGTGCGTGCGTGTGCGTGTGCGTGCGTGTGTGTGCGTGTGTGTGCGTGTGTGTGTGCGTGTGTGCGTGTGTGCGTGTGCGTGTGTGTGTGTGCGTGTGTGTGCGTGTGTGTGCGTGCGTGTGTGTGCGTGTGTGCGTGTGCGTGCGTGTGTGCGTGTGTGTGCGTGTGTGCGTGTGCGTGTGCGTGTGTGCGTGCGTGTGTGTGTGCGTGTGCGTGTGTGCGTGCGTGTGTGTGTGTGCGTGTGTGTGATGGTTTCCATGTAGAGGTCAGAGAACAACTTTCTGATGTCAGTCCTCTCTTTCTATAACATGGATCCCAGGGATGACACTCAAGTCGTCAGGCTTGGTGATAAGGTCATTTACCTGCTGTGCCATCCTGCAGACCCAAGGACGTGGTGAACTATATAAGAAATATTCACAAAGACAAGACAGAGAATCAACAATGTTGACATTCTGCCATATTTATTTCAACCTTCCCCCTTTTAAAAAATAAATAAAACCCACCAAAATAGATCCATCGTCTTTTTGGTGCTTGATTTTGCCCATCGCACTTGCCAGCATATATTCTTACTTGGTTGTGCACTAATATTTCCATAGTAGCTTAGTCCTCATGAGCGTTATTTTCTGCTCGTTGAGATTTTCATGTGGGTTAGCTTTGCCACCTCACCTTTACGGTAAGGATTCCAAACACGAGAGCGTGCTCCCCAATAGTCATCCCAGTGGCTAGGATTTCTAGATCACAGTGGAGACTCCAGAAATGTTTGCAACTCCCAGGGAAGAGTGAAGAAACCTTTTCTCTCTGTGTTGTCCTGTTCCATCCTGAGTGAACCTTTCTCATTATGGTCGGATTGGGTAACAATGGACAGTTCCTTATGTTTAGCCCAGGAATGAAATTTAAATTATGTAATAATTGGTTTTGGAAACAGTATAATCCATTTTTAGGTAAACTAGAAAAAAAATTAACCTAAAAGAAGAAGAAACTTTAGTGCCACACACAACAATAACCAGCTTTATGGTGGAAAACCTTATAAACTAGGACATGTTACACCCTCTTTGGTAGCCTGCTTTTGCCTATTTAAGTTATTTGATGCTCAGGCCTTGCACTTAATGACTATATATTGATCTTTGCATAACTCTTGGGAGAGGCTGTCTTCTGTGGGTGGAAAGGTGACAGTGTGGTTAGATTTTTTTGAGCAGCCCATGGGGAAGGTTTTCTCACCAGGCTGTTTAAATTTACTCGTAAACTACTGTCCTAGTTTGCTTTCTAATGTTATAATAAAGAGACCATGACCAAAAGAAACGGGGGAAGGTGTTTAATTTGACCTACATTTCCACATCACAGTCCATCACAGAGAGAAGTCAGCACAGGAACTCAATAGAAATCTAGAGACTGAAACAGAAGCAGAGGCCCAGGAGGAACACAGCTTGCTAGCCTGCTGTCTTGACAAGTTTGATGTCCACTTGACATAAAATTTGACACAAGTTAGAATCATCTGAAAGAAGAGAACTCCAACTGAGGAAATGCTAACAGAGGATCTAGATGTAGGGCATCTTCTCAGTTAGTGATCAATGGGTGAGGACACAAGCCACTGTGGGCGATACCATTCCCTGGGCTGGTGGGTGGTCCTGGGTGCTATAAGAAAGCAGGCTGAGCAAGCCATGAGGAGTAAGCTAGTTAGCAACATGCCCATGACCTCTGCATCAGCTCCTGCCTCCAGGTTTCTGCCCTGTTTGAATTCCTTCAACGATGGCCTACAATGTGCAAGAGTAAGCCAAGCAAACCCTTTCCTCTACAACTTGCTTTTGGTCAAGGTGTTTTATTACAGCAATAAAAACCCTATCTAAGACAGAGAGCACGAGGTATTGCTGTGACAAACCTGACCATATTGTTTTGGGGAGGGTTGTGGAAGGACTTTGGAATTTTTGGATTGGAAAAGCCATTAAGTGTAAGAAGCTTGGTGAACTGTTATGTAGTAGCCAGGAAGATAAGAATGTTGAGACCATTGAGATGATGGTGGCTTGGCTTGTGAAGTTTCAGAGGGAAGCTAAGACTTTACCCAGCCTTTTATGTGAAGACTCTTTGTGGTATCTGGTCAGCTGGAGCTGAAGGATCAGCTATGATTAACAAGAGACCAGAACCACTAAAGTAAAACCCTTATCTTACTGGGACAATGGGTGCTGGTCAGATGGAGCTAAGAAATTAGTGGCGATTTAGAAGAGAGCAGTATCATTGAGGTGGAGTCCTCTGGGAAGTGGTTCCTCAGAGTCAGCTCACAGAGCTGCCAAAGTTGAACCTTGCATTGGCAGCCAAACTCAGTAGTGTGTAGAAGTCACCCAGGTGGTACTGGTTTTGAAGGTATGAAGGGGTCATGAAAAGCCACTGAGGTTTGGTGCTGAGAGAGGCCATTGGAGCAGGTGCAGCCTCAATAGCAGTTGAAATTTCAGGATTGAAGAGGTCATTGAGAGAAGCTGAGGCTTGGCACCATGAAGAGAGCCCAAGAGAGACGTTCGGTGAAAGTAGAGCCCAGTTGAGGCAAAGACCCGGCATTTTGGAGATGTCAGTACCATGCAATGACCACCAAGAATAGCAGCAGTGGTGGAGTGGAGCCTCCCAGAGGCCTGGAACACAAGCTGCATGCGCTGGCCAAGCCCCTTGGAAGAGCCCAGAAGATCATGAGTGAACGATTGGACAACTGGTTATTTATACGTTTGGAGTTCGGGTTTGCTTTTTTTTCAGATTGTGACTGTGTCTTAGTTCTTCCCTCTTGAAGCAAGAAAGTGTTTAATTTTTTATTTTACAGGAGCCCACAATTGAGGGACTGGATTTAAATAGATGTTAGGTTTTAAAAAAGACTTTGTTGTTGTTTTTTTTTTTTTTAAATAGAAGAGACTGTGGGACTTTTTAAGTTTGTAAAACGTTTTATATTGTGTTGATAATTTTAATGTGTAGTCTTGGGGAGGAACAAGAAAGGGAAAATGAAGGCTTAAAAGTGATATGCTTGTACATCCAATTGGCAAGGGATCGATCAATTGTCCTGGCTAGGTTTGTTTGTTTGTTTATTTATTTATTTATTTATTTATTTATTTATTGGTTTTTTGAGAGAGGGTTTCTCTGTGTAGCCCAGGCTGTCCTGGAACTCACTCTGTAGACCAGGCTGGCCTCGACCTCAGAGAACTCAGAAATCCCCCTGTCTCTGTCTCCCAAGTGCTAGGATTAAAGGCGTGCGCCACCACTGCCCGACTTGTCCTGGCTAGTTTTAGGTTAGCTTAATACAAGTTAGAGTCATTTGAAAGGAGGGAGTTTTAATGGAGGAAACTTCAGTGTGAGATCCAGCTGTGGGGTATTTTTTAAATTAGTGATTGATGGGGGAGGGCCCAGCCCATTGTGGGTGGTGCCATCCCTGGGCTGGAGGTCCTGGGATTTATAAGAAAGCATGTTGAGCAAGCCACGAGGAGCAAGCCAGTAAGTAGCACCCATCCATGGCTTCCATATCAGATCCTGCCTCTAGATTCTTTTCCTGTGTGAGTTCCTGTTCTGACTTCCATCAGTGATGGACTACAATGTGGAAGTGTAAGATGAATAAACCCTCTCCTCCCCAACTCACCTTCAGTTATCGTATTCCATCACAACAATGAAAATCATAACTAAAGACACCTGCTCTCTATGGCTCATACAGACTGCTTTCTTATAGCCCAAGACCACCTGTCTAGAAACAGCACTGCTCACAGTGGGCTGGACCCTCTCCATTAGTCCACTGCTCAAGAAAATGCCCCACAGACTCTGTAACAAGGCAATCTAATGGAGTTATTTTCTCAACTGAGCCTCCGTCATCCCGAATGACCCTAGCTGCTGTCAAGTTGACAAATAAATAAATAAATAAATAAATTTAACCAGCACAACCAGCTAGCTGGCAAAACCACAAGTGCAAATGTCTTCTTTGCCTACAGTTAGTTTGGTAGGGACTTTTAAAAATAAGGGCTTTTAAAGTCAGCTCAGGGCAGAAGTCTTGCCCACTTTTAAGCCTCTGGCCCTTGGGCTCATGCCTAAACTCAGGGATTCTTATCTTTCATCTGCAACTAAAGCCAATGAGACGTCCTGCACTCATAGTGCCCGTGGCTAAGTGTTCAACAAACACCTGTCCTTTAGTAAACCACACCTATAAGCTGACAAATACCTCACTGATTTCTTAAAAAACAGTCACATCAACAAAAACATTGATGTGCAGCGTAGACCTGAACCACAGCGGATTGCTGCTCTTTCCCGAGTAGCCTGGCACCTAGACTGGCATTCTTCTGCTTTGGCTTTATGGGCTGTCATCTGTATTTGCTTCCCTTCTGGGTTAAGCTCTCTCTGCTGTGGAGACAGGTGGGGCAGGGGATGAAAAGCAGCCATTCAGCAGAGTATGAGTGGAGAGCCTCATGTATGAAGCTACCATAAGTAAGACCCCAGGAGGACTCACACCAGAACTGGCTAGAAGCTGGGTCAGCATGCTTGTGGGTGGTAAGCAGGACTCCCAAGGAGGGAGATGGAAGGCCCTGGAGTCAGCATATCAAAAGGGTCCAGCTCTCCCTAAGGCTGTATAGTGCGTGCTCAGCACTGCTATCCTGAAAAGAATATGGATTTCCTAGGTATTTATTTATTTATTTAGTTAGTTAGTTAGTTTTATTTACTTATTTTTTTTACTTCCTAGGTCTTTATTGCCAACATGCTTTAATATTTTTTCCCCTTGAGAATGAGCAAAACTATGGGAATCAGTCATTTATCCCTCCTTGGTTGACAGTTGATGGACGCTTCCTTTATGCTCTGTTATCTTGAGCAGGGAGCTGCCAGCTAAGCAGGTGACTGACTGGGTTATATGGCCGCCTGGTGGCTTTGAATACTCTATGAACACTTGGAAAAAACATCACTCCTGCTACGAGTGACACTCACAACCATGGCTGGCAGCCATAACAGTTACAACTGCTCCAGTATGCCAGCACTGGCAAATGTCACTCTGGCCGTTCCAGGCCTCAGTAGTTTCCAGATGACGGAGCATGAAGCTGCTCTGGAAAGCCCAGTCCTCGACTGCAGCTGCAGAGCTCCATCCTATCTTCGACAGGTAGAGTGAAGAAGAGTACTCGCCCAGTGGCCCAGCAAAAAGCTTGTGGTTGGCAGAGACTAGCCCTTATGAAGGATTGTGATTGTTCTGGGGGAAACTGGAAGGCGTGCTGTTATTGGTGTTATTGGTACAATTCCATATTTACACACCACACCCCTTCTGAGTGTGACAATACAAGTAGGCTGTTCCCTATATATTTTTTGAGTTAGCTAGGGTGTCTTCTGGGTTCTGTCTGCTTGTGCTGCATTATTAAGTTCCAATAAGAGACATCTCCTAAGTGACCTTTGCTTGCTTACTTGTGGTTGTTGTCCTGGATAGGACGGGATGAGTTGATAACACGAGGAGTGGGTGGCAGAGGCCATGGCTGTGGCAATGGTGACAGTTGTAGCAGCAGCTTTGGCAGTAGAAAGACAAGCAAGAAGGTAGTCAAAGATCTCAGGGAGTGAGTCAGATAGGGTCCTGCAGGAGCAGAGGCAGTGAGGGGTGGTTAAGGTTTGGAGACAGGGAAGATGGAGAAGCAAGCCGAAGACTATGAAGACTTTGAAACAGATTTGGGCTCCAGTTACTGGAAGACTCCAGAGAACTTCCAAGGCCCAAAGATCCAAGGGGCTTGACCCACAAGGCTTGTGAACTTTACAGTTGTGTTGAGGGCCAGGGCCAAGGGTTCTAGCACCCCTGGGAACAGTGGCATAGGCAGGTGCTGAGTGCTATTACAGCTGCTACTAATGGAAGTGATGCTTGCCAAGCGCTGAGATGCTGGGAGTCAAGGCCCAGAGCAGTAAGCCCACAACCGGAGCACCTTAAAGTATAAACGCCTGTCTCCCACAACCTAGAACTACAAACCTCTAGTTCTAAGGATGTAAGAGCCATAGGCATCTGAATTTGTCAGCTCAAGGGTGCTCAAGGGCCCAGGCCTACAAATTCTGGAAAGCTATTCTTTGTCCTTTGGTGATTTCCATCTGAGCAGAGCAAAATGACCTTAGCAAGCTGACTGGTAACAAGAGGAGCTGGCTCATCTCTATGATACTCTCCTCAAGGACTCCTAGACTGTTTAATCATTGTATTATGAAAACAGAGACCACAAGAATTGCAGAGAATTGACTGAGGGCACCAGCTAGTTAGAAGGGTATGGCTGGAACAGCTCCAAACCTGTCTGCTGTCCTCAATCCCTCAGCTAAGAGGCTATTTATTAATAATAATTTTGTTAACTATTTTCCTTAGATTTTTTCATCTGTCTTCTCTTTCTCATGCCTAGAACTCCCCTTTCCTTCCTCCTTATCTCTATTCTGACTTTGAAGTTCAATATTTTTTCCACTGGAAGTGGCATTAAGAGTGTCCTCATATTTAAGGGCCTGGCAGATGTAAGTGGGGTTTGAAATCCTATGCATTGTTGAATGGCAATGATTCCCAGTAGGGGTGATTTTACCCCTAGAAGCCATTTGCCCCTTGAGATGTTTTGATAATCCTAACAGGACAGGTGAGGGCCAAATGCAGCTGACAGAGACTTGGGGACATCACTCAACACCTTACGCAGCACAGGACAGTTCCACAGCAAAGGGCTCTCCGGCCCGCTGGTGAACACAGTACTAGCTGGAGAAAGCTTGTCCCAAGGTACATAGGAGGGCACCCCATTTTATTCTTAGCCATTTAAAAAAGCTGCTCAGTTTCCTCTCTTGAAAGGCACACTCCTTACTCCAGAGGTTCAGGTTGGGCAGTGCTGCACCTTGGTCTAGAGCACCCAGTTGGGTCCTTCAGGGTACTGGCAGCTCTGGTTCAGAACCCCCTTCCATGAGCCAGCTTCTCCAAGAGCAAGCCTACTGCTGTCCATGGGGTATGTGGGAAGGGGACCTGGGTGTGTGGAGCTTTGTGTGCTTAACTGCTTCTTATATATGCTTAACCCAGTCCTCCTGCTTTGGGTACCATCTCACATGCCCACCCGCAGAAACCCATCCCTGTCTATTCCTGATCCTTCTGTAGTTGTGTCCTGATCTACTTGTGGTAGGCCATCAGGATGCTCTCTCTGACCCGAGTCGGTTACCCACCTGCTTGATGTCTTTCAGGACTGTTTCTGGTCTCTTCTGTTACCTCCTCTCCGTGTTCACGTTTTCACTCATTGCTTTGCTACGGTTGTCATAGAGCTGGGGAGGGACTCGGATATAGATGTGCTCAGTCCATCACCTTAAACCAGAAGTGGGAATCTTCATATGGTGGATTAAATTCCTCCAAGTTGTGTCTGGCACAGTACTGGTGGTAGAATTCTTTTCACTTGACTCTCTAGAAACAGGAATTGAGGGACGGCACCGGACAGGAGGTAGAAGAGCCGTGTGACTTTAGTCCTAGTAAGCCTCTGTTTCTGGGCTTGTAAAATGTGTGCTTTGCCACGTGGAAAGGATGCAGGAGAGTGAAGATGACGCGATGCCTTACCACCATCATCCTCATGGTTGGAATCATCACCATCTTTACCTTCTAGTTGTGTCTTGTGGGTACAAGGACAGAATGTGACTCTTAGGTCTAACCCAACCTACCAGTGTATATATCGATTGCCTCATTTTTTTGCCAGAGGCTTCCAGTTTGGTTGGCAGAGGGGCGACCAACAGGCCAATTGGACTGGGCTCTTTAATGACAGCGACAGCCCAACAGAGCAGAACATCAGTGGCTCCAGCTCCAGGTACAGACCCCAGTGAATGGTGGGGGAAGGGGAAGCCCAACTGGAGGGGACTCTGAAGTCCCTACCCCATTGCGTGTCCCTAGAGATGCCCCCAGGGGAGGAGTGGTCTTCACTTTCACAGATCACCACATTTGGGGCCCTCCTTGCATCCTTTGAGGGGTGAGTGGGTATGAGGAACTAGGGGTCGGACCCTACCCTAACCTTGTGGGGATACTGGCCTTTCAGGTAAGGTGGGATGGGAGCTCTAGGCCCAAGACCCCATTAGTATGTGAACAAGAGCTATGGCTATATAGCAGAGATTTCAGAACTTGAGTTGGCAAGTGCTCGAGTGTGAGGGAGGATGTGGTAGCATCAGGGAGTGGAGATTGGGCAAGGGTTCCCTGCTTCTTTAAAGTTCACTGCCCAGACACAGTGGTTTCCCCACGGCCGGGGCAGAATGACCTCCTTCAAGACAACAGTGTGCTGTAACATTGATGCCATCTTCTCCTGTTATTTCTTCTTGATTTATTGCAACATTTAAAGCTAAAGTCAGGAACTAAGAACCCTTCTGCTGATGTGGGGACGACAGTGTTTGTTGAATGGATAGAAGCGGAACATTCTTAGGTGAACACATATTTTTTCAAGGAGGGATTATGTGGTCAAGATAGGACACTTTCTCTGTTGGGAGCTGTGTGTGGCAGGAACCTGCCAAGCGGTGGTTCCCAGGGCCTGATTAAGCTGCTTTGTCCTTTGATCCCCCTACCCTAGTCTCTAAGTATGAACTGTCAAATCTGCTTCCCTGAAAAAAAGGCCCAAGATTTCTTTGCAGTTAGTCTTGACCCTAACCATTGAATCAACCTTGGAGAGAAGAGGTGATGTACTTTGCAGGGTCCCAAACAAGCCTGCTTTTATAAAAACTTTGAAAAAGTAAAATGTAGCCACAGTGTCAGAAATCAAGTGGGCATACATCCATAGGGCAACCCGAGTGTGTCAGATGGGCACACACCATGATCAGATTTTAAGAATCTGATGCTTGCCTCTTGGGACCAGAGTTGTTCCTTCCTATGGGCAGTGGGAGCATGGGCAGCCAAGCAGGGTCCTAGGATGTTATGGGACAGTCAGTATACCAAAGCTGTCTCTCAGGTGGTTGGTAGTTTGTCGTGTCCTGCCCATTTAGATGTGAGGAGGTCTAGGTAAATGAGCATGTGCCCGTCTCCTTGGGGAGCTTCTTGGGAGAGACAGCCAGTTGAAAGACTTTGGACAGAATACTGGAACAAGCAGGATAGACAGGCCCAAGGAGGCTGTTTCTGGACAGATGTTCTTAGTCAATGGCTGAAGCCATTGGATAGTGCATAAATTTGATCATCACCGTGACCTATACTTGATAGAAATAACTTAAAGGAGAAAAGATTCACTCACTCTTCACTCACTCACTCACTCACTCACTCAATCATTCATTCATAGGTTTCAGTTCATCACAGTTGGTAGAGTTTGGCAGAGTAGTAACAGGAGAGAGCCAGCGCAAGATATGCCTTGCAAGAACATACCTGTAGTGACATACTTCTCTGAGCAGGCCCCACCTCCACAGTTCTACCACCTGCCAGTATCCCATTCAAAATTTGAATCCAGGGATGGATGAAACCACTTATTAGGTCAGAGTCCTCAAGATCTTATCTCTGGAACGGCCCTTACAGACACACCCAGAGGTGTGTATTCTGGTGTGTGCTTCTCAACCCAATAAGGTTTGCAACCAAGATTAGCCATTCATGCACACACAATACAGTTGGTATAAATCTGCCTTAAAACCTATGGCCGGGGAGCTCACAGGTACCAAGGATGAACCTACCATTGTTATTTTCTAAATGGAGATAGCACCAAACCACCCTCCAACAATGTGTGTATCCACAGAGGAGATCTGCTCTCAGCCCCCTTTGGAGAAGCCTCTCTGTGCAGTGAATGGTGGTTAATGTGGAAACTCAGCAACCGTTCAAAGTGCAGAAAGGATCAGCATCTGTGGAGGCTCAGCCATAGATGGGCTATCACACACTCACCCCTCGGGATTGTAAGAGTCAGAGGTCAAGGAAGACCAGGATGAAACTGTGTCTCTTGAACATTACAGGACTGTTGTACCTGAGAGCTCACAGCAGCCATGGTTGCTGCACAAGGAGACCTGGACAAAATCAAGCCAGTCAACATTCAGTGTGGGAGGAGAAGGCTCTAGCTGAAGAGCTGCTGCTGGCAGTTGATGCTTTCCCTGGGAGAGAGTCACTTTTCCTTAGGAGAGTGGCCCCTGTAGTCTGCTGCTCTCCAATGGATGCCACAGACCCCTGCATCTACGGCAGCACTCTGTGGACCCAGTAGGATCTAGACTTATTGTATGCATGTATGAAATTCTCAAAGAAGTCATAAAAACACCGTGCTTAAGAGCCAAGGATTAACCATTTACTGTCCCATAGCATCCCAGGTGCCCTTGGCTCATGTGCTTACACAGGAAGAGCTGTGGTCCCAAGCCCAGCATTGTAGCCCTGAGTCCTGACCACAGTGTGTGGCCGTGCCGCCCCACTCAGAACACTCTGCCTACCTCAGAACATCTGCCCACTTGGTTTCTGACACTGTCACCACGTGTTTACATTGTCAAAGCTTGGACAACAGCATGAGCTCTGTCCCAAAATTGCCCAGCTGCCAGCATCTTCTCTTCCTCATCCTGTTTGTCTACTTCCCTCTCCTTCTCCTCCCATCCCTCCCTTCCCCTCCCCCTTCTCCCTCCCTCTCCTCTCTTCTCCTCCACTCTGGTCCCCTTTCCCTCCCCCTTTCCTCCCCCTCCCTTCTCCTCCCCTCTCTTCATATGAAGCCATCTGCCTTTCCCTCCTTTCATTCCATCTCCCTTGCTCTCTATTTTTCTCTACTTTATAACTACTTTGTAACTCAGAGCCTCCCTTTTCCCTCACCTTTGACTCCTCAGGAGTGGTGACACGACTAGAGCCTGTTTACTTTCGGAATTAGCCAGCAACATTACACCCCACCCACCCACCCCCGAACCTATTTTCTTTTGGAGAGCTGCCATCTGACCAAGAATCCCCTTGGCCAGAATAAGTGTCTTGACCACACCCTCCCCCCCAAATTTTATGGAACAATTCCAATTTCAAATCTCAACTCATCCATTCCCAAAAGATGTGTCTGTTCAGACAGTAGATGTGGGCTAGTTTCTGAGTTTCTTACCACACATTTTCTTGTGCCCAGTGGTGATAGGTATGGGTACAGACCACTGCTTCTTGTTTGTGAGGGTCAGAGCAACGATGTCTAATAACCAGGATGGCAGCAATCGGAAGCTTTGACCACAGACCTGTGCATAACAGTTGGGCCACTGTTGACCCCATGTGTGAAAGACTGCGTGCAGTGTATGTGGTTCTTGCATGGGAAGAATGAATAACGTAATCAGAACCAGGCCACATATGGGAGATTTCCCACCTGGATGAATGAGCAGCTTGCGCCTGCTTGAAATTGTGCTGGACAGCTCCTGGCTGCAGATTTCCAGCCTCCACAGCGGTAAAAAGGACAGATGTCATGTACGTCATCCCAGTTAACAACTTTGTATCTGGGATATAGAATATCTTCATGGTCTTATTCACCTACTGAATAATTCAGTGCTTGCCATATTTTATTCTCTAGTTGTGTGGTATGTAGAAGCGTGGTGCAGCCTGTTAGCATTTTATTATTAACAGGGATGGAAAGGAAGTCAGGAGGAGACAAATATAACCATGTGGTGAAGAGGAGGGGCATTCCAGCTAACAGCTTCCAGGAGTCTCAAGCAGAAGGAGCCAGTCTGAAAAATTCCAAGCAGAACCACAAAGAAAATCCTGGCTGATAGTGCTCATCAGGGCTTCGGTCAGATCTAGTTAGACACACACCAGGAGACCACGGTCTGAATTGGGAAGTCACTGTCATACAATATACATTGGCATACAGCTTTATGAAGTTCAACTCAGGTCTATGAAGTATTGCCCAGTAAGAATCCCTAGGGGGACTGCTCTAATGTGCAGAATGGAGTGGCTGTTAACCAGCAAACGTTAAGTGAGTGTTTAAACCAAGCAGAGGAGTCTTTGAAAACAGTTCCTGTTCAGATTAGGAGTGTATGTTTTTGTCTCCTCAACTAGTAATGGTGAGCTCTCTTATTCTCAGCACACGGTACCTACTGTAGCAGATGCTCAATAGATGGGGAAAGCACAGAAGGAGGAGTTAATGGGGAAAATAGAGGCTAAAGGTAAGACAGCAAACCCCAGCTCCTCCATTTCCAGACATGCCCCCTGGATTCAACTTTGTCATCTCCCGATGCCATCTTTAAAAAGTTCTTCCTTCTCAGGCTGGAGCTATCAAAGATCATCTCTTGGGAAGAACAGATGAGTAGATGCCCTGAGGGTTCTGGGATCCTGGATAGAAAAGAGGAAACTTAAAGCCTGGGAGGCTTATGTAAGAAGCAGAGAAGACAGGGTGAAGGTGGGCTATTGATGTTTCCTGCACAAACATCATGACCAAGATGCAAGTTGGGAAGGAAAGGGTTTATTGAGCTTACACCTCCATGCTGCTGTTCATCATGAAAGGAAGTCAGGACAGGAACTCAGGCAGGTCAGGAAGCAGGAGCTGATGCAGAGGCCATGGAGGAATGTAACTTACTAGCTTGCTTCTCCTGGCTTGCTCAGCCTGCTTTCTTATAGAACCCAAGACTACCAGCCCACAGATGGTACCACCCACAAAGAGGCCTTGATCACTAATCGAGAAAGTGACTTACACCTGAATCTCACAGAGGCATTTTCTCAACTTAAGCTCCTTTCTCTGTGATAACTCCAGCTTGTGTCAAGTTGACACACAAAACTAGCCAGTACAATATGCCTGTGGTAACTGACTGAGAAGCCCTTCTAAATGCTCCCATGCCTGTCACCAAGCATGGTAATTCTGGGAGGTAGGGCAGAGTCCTTGTCTTTGTGTGTGTGTGTGTGTGTGTGTGTGTGTGTGTGTGAGCTGGTTGCCTTGGCTCCTCTAACCTTATCTATATGTCTGCCTGCCTACTCTACAATACCCTTTAGTGGTCCCTCAGATGCCCAGGATACCCTTTAGTGGTCCCTCAGATGTCCAGGATGCTCTTTAGTGGGTCCTCGGATGCCTTCTTTACCACCTTCTTGATGTCATCATACTTGGCAGCTTTCTGCAGGTGGCATATACAGTCCATAATAGACACATTGAGGGTAGAAACATGGAAGGCCATGCCCGTGAGCTTCCGTTCAGCTCTGGGATGACCTTGCCCACAGCCTTGGCAGCACCAGTGATGCAGGGATGATGTTCTGGGCAGCCTCATGACCATCATGCCACAGCTTTCCAGAGGAGCCATCCACAGTCTTCTGCGTGGCAGTGATGGCATGGACTGTGGCCATGAGTTCTTCCATGATGCCAAAGTTGTCATGGATGACCTTGGCCAGGGAGTTGGTGGTGCAGGAAGCATTGCTGATAATCTCTAGTGAGTTGTCATATATCTTGTGGTTCATGCCCATCACAAGCATTGGGGCATTTGCAGAATGGGTGGAGATGATAACCTTTTTGGCCCCACCCCTCAAGTGGCTCTATGATGGTGAAGACACTAGTAGACTCCACAAAAATACTCAGCACCAGCATCACCCTATTTGATGTTAGTGGGATGTCATTCCTGGAAGATGGGGATGGCCTTCCTGTTGATGACATTCTCAGCCTTGACTGTGCTGTTGAACTTGCCATGGATAGAGTCTTACTGGATGGAAATGTAGACTATTTTGGCCATGTAGTTGAGGTCAATGATGCAGTCATATTCACTTTGCCAGATAAGAAGGCAGCCCTGGTTACCAGGTGCCCGATACGGCCAAATCCATTCACTCCAACCTTCACCATTGTGTCTAAGGGCTAAGGCTGGCACTGTACAAGAAGAAACTGTGGTTGTCTCTGGAACAGGAAGGAGCAGGGAACCTCTTTCCCACTGTTGTCTTCTGTTTCAGGAAGTGGATTTTTTTCTCATCCCCTGACCTCTGAGGTTAGTATTTTCCCAATTGTGGAGAATCCCCATCTCAGTTTGCACCTGGGGGTTCTGCACTTCAGAATAGTCCTGCTTCCAAGGTGAAACTTGAGGTGTAGCAGTGGGGTTGAACAGTGGGCAGCAGTCCTCCTGACAGCCTGGCCCACATGACCGCCCTTCTATTCTGCCTCCTGTAAGAATGCCTGCCTCTTGGGGTAGTTTGAGATTCAGACTGGCATAGTGTGAACCTTTCTGATGAATTTTCACTTCTGTGGAAAAATAAAGTGGGCACAAAAGAGTGACAGATCTCTTGGGCTGCATCCAAATGAGAAGAATTTGAAGAGCCGGCTTTGACAGAAATGAGCCTGGCTGGGTGCTGGGGAAACACACAGCAAAGCAAATACGGTGTCTTCCCTCTTTCATCCTACGTACCTGATGTAGGCCTCCCATGACCAACAGTATCAGGCTTCAGGCAGAATAGGTTGGAGGTGGAAGTAGCGGCTATGCCAGGAGGCTCTTAAGATAGTGTTGCTTTATGGGCTTCCAATCTCTGAGATCTGGGGACATAACGGATCTCAGCAGAGTCTCCTAGGCTTATGGGGCTTCCATACTCATGAATTCACTCTCGTGAAGTTTCTGTGCCTCTGTTTCTGCTCCTGTAAGTTGGCATTAATCAACTGTTCAGCAGATAGATAGGAGGCCAGTCACATGCTTGGAGCAAGCCAAGGACCCCAAGGTTAAAATACCCCACATAGGTAAGCTCATCACAGCTTGCTTTGTCTCATGCAGGCATTGCTGAGGACCCCCTGAAGAGACATTCCCCAACAGGGCCTGATCCCAGCTTTGCCCCTGACCCAGGGCATTGTCTTGGAGAGGTAGCACCCCATATTTGGGTAATGTCTCCTTAAAGCTGCAGGGAAAGCCTGAGTGAACTTCCTAGCTTCACTGGTTTTGATTGACTTTTCTAATTACTACTTTTGGAGGTCGTGGAGCCAAACAATGCATTCCCAGTCTCCCACTGGCTTTGCTGATGCCTCTGCATGTGAGTCTTGTCAGTTCTAGTTGTCTAGGTTACTTCCCAGGGACTCCAAGACTGCTTTTGTCAAAGCCATCAGCTCACTACTGAAGTCCATACAGTAACCAATGGGTGATCTCTTGGTGTCAGAAAGGCAAAACTCCACCCACAGATCATGGCAAACCACTATTTCTTAAGCATCTCTCCCATGAGGGGCCATGAAGGTGGATCACACACAGGCAGACCATGGCTCATTTCACCCAATCGCCTCTCCCTGCACCTTAGCCTCTCCTGCTTCTTTATCCCACAAGTACCTCCAAACCCTACCCTTGGGGAGGCAAGCTGTATACCTGTTCCCCACCTTCACACACCCCCCCAGCCACCATATGAGTATACTCCCCATTACCAAACCCAGTCTCAGTGACTAACCTTCTCTGCAGCAGGTGAAACAGGGCTGGCTCAGTAATAACCCCTCTGATGAAGCAGCTCCCACCACAGCTGCCAGCTCCCAGGCACCCTGTCCTGTCCCCCCCCCCCCTTTGTGGTTCTGCACTTCTTGCCTGCTCTACTGTCTCTGAGAACTTCACACCAGGACTTGACAAAGGCAGGAGGACAGAGAGAAATGGAGAACGGAAGGAAAAGGAGGCAGGGGCTGGGCCAGGAAGCCAGTGTCTACTTGATAATCAAATGTGCCCCCGTTAAAAGCTATAGATTCCCCTAGAAGCTCTTTGCACTCTCCTAGTTTGGTGGACACCAAGACTGTTGCTGGAGGCTCACAAAGCTGACTGGAGGCCATCCTCCATTGAGGGCTTCCGGGTTAGAAGTCCTTTACCATATGAACCCCTTCCTTGTGCTCAGCTGGGATCTTCAGTTTGCTTTGTACTGCTTCACAGAGCACTAATGTCCATTCGTCTCCCCTGCCGCTGCCCCTGATGTGTTGGAAAGCATCGCATTTCCTCTTCTTCCCCGCCCTCGAACCTGGTCTCCAACATCCCCCTCCCCCAGCTCTACTTTCCCTCAAGACTTCATGGTCACCATTGCCCACCTCATCCCAGTCTTACCTTAACTGACACATGCCCGTGAAAAGTGATCTACCATTGTCAAGGTCTCTGAGACCTCTAAGTGGTCAGATCAGTGGCACCTCCCTTCTTCCTTGACACCATCAGCACTGGGTGGAACTGTCCCGATGTCCTAAAAAAAGGGCTCGTGGTCCCTGGGCTCCATGTCCTGGTGTTTCCTCTTCCTTGCACAAGTTTCTTCTCAGCCTAACCTCAGGCCTGTCTTTCCCCCTCCTCACCTCTAAGAGCTCATGGGGTCTCCCTGCCCATCAACTCTGGAGCATACGTTTTGCCCTCTGCTCTGTGCAACCCATTTGTACCTGACTCTTACCTGTTGCCTCTTACCCTTCGATGGCTGAAGGTCACAGCGAACATGCTTTGGCCATCCACCTTACCATTCATACTCAAAACTGTTTTCTCACATCATTGCATGGCTCCGTCACACCACTCTGTGTAGACAAGGAAGGCTCAGCAGTTACTACAGATTTTGTTCGCCCAGGTACTGGATCTTAGCATACCCCTCAGGGTTCATCTCTGCACTATTGCTTGGGTTTCTCTCCTCTATCCCTTGCTTACAACCTCTAGGTGTCATGCACTATCTCCATACACTGCTGAGTGTTTTCTCCTCTCAGAACCCCCTTGGCAGCCAGTGTGAACTTTTAAATCAAATTATATTGTCCCTTGCCTAAGTGATTTTCAAGCTCTGGCCCTGCAAGGTGACCCCTGACCCAGCCTTTCTGATGCTACCACCCTGTCCCAGTCACCCTGACTGCTGCTATACCTGCAGCTGGCCAGCTCTGGCTGTATATACTGGTTGCACATCTGCCTAGGGCTGCATCTCTCCCCCTGTTCACAGACTGGAGAAGCCTTCACTGATCTGTTAGTCTCAGGTTCCCTCCAGTTTCCTATCTGCTTTGCGTTTGTAGCATGAATCCTTAACTGCTACTATGTTGAGAAGCTCCTCAAGGGAGAAGACTTTACCTGGCTAGTTGGTCACTGCTAGGGGAGAAATAGCCTGACACACTGGAGGCACAACAAACCCCCAGTGAGTGGAAGAGATAAGCTTTCCCGACCCCTGAGGAGTACAGGCAGGGGTCGGGAAATCATGAGGCCATGAGGAATCATGTTTAAGTCATTTCTAGGGGAGGTGGAGATATGCCCAGGGGATGTTGGCACAGAGAAGGGAAGGCAGGAAGGTGGCCTGGAGATGCTAACTAGGTAGACCTCTGATGGAAGCAAATAGGAAGACATCCCAGACCTAGAGTCGGACACCGGTGAAACATGCAGAACAAATTACAGCCTGTGCTGGGGTGGAGACCAGGGCCACTACAGAGGCAAAGATTTGGAGGGAGATAAAGGAGAAGAAGATGACTCGGGTGCAGTGCTGGGCTTAGCACTAGGAGATGGTCACCAAAGCCCAGTAGGGTCAGTGAGACCCCAACTAGTGGACATATTGAGCAGTCAGGGCTAAGCCAGACCTCAGCAGGAGTGCTTTCAGGGTCCCCTGGACTGGCTTAGAAAAGAGCTGCAGCTGGGAAAGGGGGCATAGGGTCTCTGAATTTGTTATTACTCCTTACCTACCCAGACCCCAACCAATGGCAGTAATGACAGCCAGACTTTGCAGAGTAGTGTGGTAGAACAGACTGACCATGGGAATGTCTAGAGCTACTTCCAGAATAGCAAAATGTAAGCTTTTATTTAGTTAGTTTATTATTTTGCAGTATGAGGGGTTGAATATAGGACATGCTAAGCAACTACTCAACCATCGGACTGTACTCACAGCCTTCTTTTACCTTAACTAAAAAGAAAAAAAATTGAGATAGATTCTCCCTAAGTTTCCCCAGCTTGCCTTGAAGTGAGTCTGTAGCCCATGTAGGCCTTGAACTTGGGATCTTCCTGCTTCAGCCTCCCTCAGAGCTGGGTTTATAAGTCTGTTGCCACCAGGTCTGCAACACTAAGTCTGCTGCTTTTTAGTCTTTAGACCCTTTAGCTCTGGTGACTCCTGGAGTAGGAAAATCACACCCAGGAGAGAATAGGTTAAGTCAAAGATTGCTGAGCAGACACTGAGGGTCTCTGCAATGTCTCCTCCCAGTAGTCAGTGGCAGCCTTTGGTGGCTGGTGGCTGGTGGCAGGGAGTCCTGAGTCCCTCCGCACCTATCTGGGGACACTTACAGCCCTGATACTTGTCAGTCTGCAACTTCCGAACTGCTTTCTGCTGATGGGGCGTGTGCTCGCTCCAGACAGCAGCTGTTCCTGTGCTGGAAATAGCACGGATCTTGCTGAAGGGCTGTCGCCTTTGGGAGAGAAGGGGGCTGCTTACTGACAAGACCCCCTGGGAGCTGTCGCTGTCAGAGTCGGGGCTGGGGGAGGGGAAGGAATGTGCTGAAGTGATGGAGACCCTGGGGTTCTGGGTGCTCGGAAGCCTGAGGTTTCCTCTTTGCTGTAATTTCCTAGCTGCATGTCTTTGGGCAAGTGGCTTTGCTGATTGCAGCCTGAATTTCAAGCAAGTCTCATTGGGCTGCTAAGAGAATTAAACAAGACAGTTTAAGGGTCTGGGAGAAGGCTGCCTCACACAGCTGGGAAGGATGAGAATCAGGTGAGGTTGAAACCCAGCCTACTCTCACCCCAACAGGCCATGTTGCTGGTATGTGGCTTAATTAATGGGGTTGCATGGAGGTGCACATGGGCTAGTGGTGTTTCTACTAGAGTGGAATAGCTCTACAGTTCTCTTAGAATGCCCTAGGCAGGACAGTACAAAAAGGGTCCAGACTGGAAGGTTGTGGCAGCTCCCCTTCCTCCTGCCCTGGCAGGTGGTGAAATCTACCAACCTTTGTTCTTAAACGGCACAGGGGACCTACCCCGGGCTTCTGGGTTCTTAGATACCACTAGTGTCTGCAGCTGGTGGGGTGTGCTTAGAAAGGAAATGCAGTGGCCCCATCTCACACCAACCAGTGGTTTACCCGGGGTCTGGAGTTACATGACCACCCTGGGAAGAAGACTCCTCCCTGGACAGACTGAATGAACAGGGGGAACCTCTGTGGGTGAATTTGTAAGGAAAGGGGTGGTTGGAATCGTTTAGCTGACCAGCTCTAACCTGCTCAGAGGGGCCTCACCTCACAAAGCTGGAGCCGCCTGTCACGTGGGTGAGGGAAGGAAAGCTACACCCACCCACTCAGGGCACTCCACGCCTTCTTCAATTGTCTTCTCAAAGTGGAGGTTGCCACCTGCTGACTGGACAGTTGGAGCTGGTTAGCCCAGCCCCCACAAGGTCCCTGAGCACACAGGGACAGAGACAGGATGGATGCAGCCTAGAACCAGCTTCGGCTTGATGGCTGGGAGTCAAATGGTGTTGGAGAGGAGCTAGGCCTCTGACACGGATGGCTCTTAGGCTATTTATATCTGTAGATGCCAATCATGGTGCCAGGTCCCTCTCCTTTGAGCTGAGTAGAGATAGTCTTTCCTGAATGGAAAGAAGAGCTGGTGACTCACTTGCTTACAAAGCCTGGGGAGTTTAAGAAGGCGGAGGGATGCTTTGGTGAGATTCCTCACGCACAAGCGAAGCCGGAGCTATTTATAGGGGGGTCTGTAACTTAAAAGCAAAGAAACGTTTATCAGCAATTTTCAATAGTAAAAGAATCATCACGACACTGCAGGAAACAACACAGAAAAGGCATTTTAAAAGCTATCTCCATCCCAGAACTCTGAGAGGTCCCAGAGACATCTCAGTGCAAGCCAGCCTCCCTCCACCCCCCAGCTACTGTCACGTATAATTTCTCTCTGCAGGTCACAGTCCAGTCCTTGCACGTTTGCCTCTCACTCTCATGCGGGCTTCTTCCCTAACACACAAGTATGTGAGCATCCCTTCCGTGGATTCAGAGTGCTCCCAGTTGGCACATCTTCCTCTAGATGTATACCTCAGGCTTCCTGTCACGGGCAGAATCTTGGTGGGCGGGGGTGGTCCCAGTGTGGCAGTGCTTCTTGGAATTCTGTGTCATCAAGCATCTTCAGTAGAGACCAGGCTGGAACAGCGCACCCCCAAAGTCAGATCTCCTAAAGGGTAGGAGAAAGAAGCAAGAACTGTTAATTTCCTTCTCCTGATGGCAAAACAGATTTCAGATACAGTTTTGGGGCCGTTTGGATGACACGGCCAGGGGTGTTTCAGGGGCCAAGGAACTGTGTTAGGAGGAGGAGAGTCTGAGAACAACTCTGCTTTGGTTGTACGGCGTGACAGGCATTCCTAGGCTCGTCTGTCATAGTCTCTAGAAACCCTGAGAGGGACAGTCCCTGTATGGCAGGCAGGGCCTAAGGGTCAAGGTTTCAGAAACACTTTTCTTCAATTAGGATCTCACTATGTATCCTGGCTGGGCTGGAACTCACAGAGATGCCCCTGTCTCCCATATGCTGGGATCAAAGTGTGTGCCACTGCACCCAGCAATAACACAGTCTTCATACCTGTGGTGCTTAGCAGGGACAGGGCGACCAAGGACATCTAACACCCAGGCAGGACTTGGCATGGGCTGTAGCCATCAGGAGGCAGAAGGAGGTTTAGTAAGCTCAGCAGAAGGCGGTGTCACCAGAGCAGATGGTAGAGAGGCTTCTGTGTTATTCATCCCTGACTCAGCTCCGCTATCAACTAGCTGAGCGGAGAGAAGAGAGTGTGGTACTCCCGGGGTCTCCCTGTGGTATCTGCTGGCAGCTTCAGTGGCAGGGTAGTGGGGGTGAGCATTTCTTACACTCCGTGGAAGCATCAACAGTGTCATGTCAACTGTACAAACTGGATGCTGAGGCTAGAAGTGACACAGCTAAAAAATGGACCGTGGTTCACTCATGCTACTGACACAGAACACATAGACTGGGGTGCTCATAAGCAATGGAAGTGTATTTCCGTTTATTCCCAAATTTATTTCTGGAGTCCAACTTCGGACCGGGAGTCCAGATTTCAATGGAGCTCTGCTTCCTGGTTCACAGACAGTGTCTTCTTTCCATAGCCTCATGTAGTTGAAGGGGCAAAGTGTCTCAGTTCCATTTTATTAGGATATTTTATAAGGGCTCTATCTTAGAAATATAGAGTGAAAAACACAAAGGACTTACCTCCTAATTCCATCACTTCAGGTCTTGGGATTTTGATTATGGATGCTAGAGGACCATAGACACCCAAGCTATAGGAGTGGCTAATAAGGAATGTGAGCCCAGCTCTGAAAACCTCCAAGCCTAAGAACCCCTAGACACATGGCACAGGACTGTTCAGAATTGTTCCGTTGCCTATCTGAGTGATGCTGGGGATTCAGGAGAAAGAAGGACCAAATAAAGGCTGGAGGAAAAAGGGATGATGGTTGGAGGGAGGAGAGGGGAGGTTGGCTGGTCAGCTGGAAGATGTCATCTTAGTTCAAACTAAGAGAGAAAGGAGACACAGAGAGGGGAAGTGACCCAGACAGCATGTAGACACGGGAGATATGTCTGCAAGTCTCTAGCTCCCCAAAGGCTCAGAAGCAGTGGTTCTCAACCTTCCTAATCCTAAGACCCTTTAATATAGCTCCTTATGTTATGCTGACCCCTAACCATAACATTATTTCATTGCTACTTCATAACTGTAATTTTGCTACTGTTATGAGTCATAATGTAAATATCTGATATACAGGATATCTGATATGTGACTCCCGAAAAGAGGTCAAGAGCCACAGGTTGAATCTGCTGCTCTAGACTTTTAATTGTCTTTACAACATTTGCATCTAGAGCTTTTCTTAGCAGTCTAGGTTCATGACTCAACTCAACCGGCGTACCAAAGGCTTTAGTGACACCTGCAGGGTCTGGTTGCAAATAAGGCTGCTTATGACAAGACCTTAGACCTTAATTTCCACCATGTGACTGGAAAACTACACGAGTTTGAGCCAAGGTCATGGGCTTATGTGATGGCTCCAAGCTGACCCCTTGATTTTAGTTGGAGGCAACAGAATACTTATCAGCTAGTTAAAGGAGAGAAGGACTTGTTAAGGGCACTCCTAGTGAAGAATCTTTAAGAAAAATGGAGTGACTGAGTGTATTAGTCAGAGTTCTCTAGTGGAACCATGAAATATAGAATGGATTAGTGAAAGAATGAATATATAGATAATTAAAAAATGGATTTATTAAAATGGCTTGCAAGCTGTGATCCAGCTTGTCCAACAATGGACAGCCCAAGAAACCAGTAGTTGTTCAGTCCACAAGACTGGATGTCTCAGCTGGTCTTCAGTATACATTGGAATCATGAAGAAGACTCTAATGCCAGTGAAGGAGCTGACTGCCCATGAGAGCTAGGGCAAGCAGGCACCGATCAAAAGTTTTCTTCTTCCACACTGTTTATATAGACCCTGTCCTAGTTATGGTTACTATTGCTATGATGAGACACCATAACCAAAAGGAAAGGCTTACACTTTCATAATGTGGTCCATCGCCGAAGGAAATCAGGGTGGGAATTCAAGCAGGGCTGGAACCTAGCAGCAAAGAGCTGACAGAGAGGCCATGGACGGCAGCACTACTTACTGACTTGCTCCTTTTCTTGTAAATCTATGTAAGAGTGATTACTAATAACTACACAACACAGCCATTACAATACAAGGCCACCTTGAAATCTCCTCTGCAGCTTTCATTAATCACAAACTCTTAAATTTAGCTTCAGACAGATGTTTTTGGACAAGGGCAGAAAGAAGCCACATTCTTCTCCAAAATACAGGAGAACAGTCCCTAGGACACTTAGTAATATTCTTCTCTGAAACCTCTTGAGCCCAGTCATCATAATCTACATCACTCTCAGCAGCATTATGTTCCATACTCCTACTGGGATGACTCCTTAAACCCCACTCAAAGTGGTCAACTGCGTTTCTAGTTCAAAGTCCCCAAATATTCCATTTTCCTACAATAAGCAGCATGGTCAGGACTGTCACAGCAATAACCCACTCCTAGTACCAACTTCTGTCTTAGTCACTGTTCTATTGCCGTGAAGGAATTCCATGATCAGGGCAGCTCTTATAAAAGAAAGCATTTGATTGGGTTTAATCCATTATCATCACAGTGGGCAGCCTGGTGGCATGCAGGCAGGTTCTGGAGCAGTAGCTGGGAGCTACATCAGGAGAGAGAGAGAGAGAGAGAGAGAGAGAGAGAGAGAGAGAGAGAGAGAGAGAGAAAGAAGAAGAAGAAGAAAAAGAAGAAGAAGAAGAAGAAGAAGAAGAAGAAGAAGAAGAAGAAGAAGAAGAAGAAGAAGAGGAAGAAGAAGAAGGAGGAGGAGGAGGAGGAGGAAGAAGGAGGAGGAGGAGAAGGAAGGAGGAGAAGAAGGGGAGGAGGAAGGAGGAGGAGGAGAAGAAAGAAGGAGGAGGAGGAGAAGAGAAGACATACAGACGGACAGACAGACAGACTGACTGACTCTGGGCTTGTCATGGGTTTTTGAAACCTCAAAGCCCATTTCCAGTAACACACTTCCTCCAATCCTTCTAATTCAAATAAACCCACCCCCTGGTGACTAAGCATTCAAATCTATGAGCCTACGGGGGACATTCTTATTCAAACCACCGCATTCCACTCCCTGGACCCCATAGGCTTGTATCCATATCATACTGAAAACTCCGCATTCAGTCCAATTTCAAAAGTCCCCATAGCCTACCACAGTCTCAACATTGTTTAAAAGTTCAAAGTTCAAAGTCTCTTTGCAGACTCAAACCAGTCTTAACTATCACCTCCTATAAAATCAAAATCAAAATTTACAAAAGCAAATCACATACTTCCATCACAAAATGGCACAGGATATATACATTACTATTACAAGAAGGAAGAAAGAGAGCGTAATGAGGAAATATTGAAGCAAAGCAAGACTTAAAACCAACAGGGCAAACTCCGAATTCTGCACCTTGATGTCTGATGCCAGAGTGCTCTTCAGATCTCCAACTTCATTTCTCTTTCTTGGGCTGGTTTCACACCCAACCTGCAGCTCTCCTTGGCAAGTATCCCACAACTCTGGAATCTCCAGCATCTTGGGGGTTCCAAGTTAATCCAAGCTTCACCTTCACAGCGTCACAAAATGGCCTCTCCAGGCCTCCCTGTAGGGACACCTCTAACACACGCCTGGCCTCAGCAGCTTTCCTTAACCATGGAGGGAGATTCGACAAGCCCCTTTTTGTATCCTTGACTCTAAGGCCAGAACCACGGGACTGGGACTGCCAAACTCTGCTGCTTAATGGGGCTGGAACTTGGCTCCTTCCTTCAATTACATTCACATCAGCTTTCTGATATTGGTCGGTTACTTCCTGCTGAAGCTCATCTTTCCTTTCCACAAGCTGGAAGCTTAGCTGGTGAGGTCTTGCTCTGAGATCACCACTGCCTTTATTACACTTAGCATCAGGCTTTTCTTTAAACCTTTTATCTCCTTAAACTCGGGACTTAGCTCTATTACACTTCCTGGTGCTCCTTTTCTCCTCAAAATTTTGTATTGGAGTGGAATGCAGTGGTTTGAATAAGAATGTCCCCCATAGGCTCCTATCTTTGAATGCTTAGTCACCAGGGAGTGGTATTATTTGAAAGAACGAAAAGGATTAAGAGATGAAGCCAGGTTGGAGAAAGTGTGTTACTAGTAACTTAACATGTTACTAAGTCATGTTACTCATGACAAGCCCAGAGTCAGTCAGTCGGTCAGTCAGTCTGTCTGTCTGTCAGCCGGCCTGCCTGCCTGCCTGCCTACCAATGGATCAAGATGTAGCTCTCAGCTACTGCTCCAGTACCTGCCTGTGTGCCGCCGGGCTCTCCACCAGATGATAGTGGATCTAAAACTGTTATCAAGCCCCCGATTCAATGCTTTCTCTCATAAGAGCTGCCTTAGTCATGGTATCTCTTGGTAGCAGTAGGACAGTGATGAAGACATGCCAGAAGGTGTGGCCAGATTAAAGGTGGATCTTCTCACCTCAAAAGATCCAGATTAGAAGTGGGCCTTCTGACATCAAATGAGGTAATCAAGAAAAACCTCTCACAGGTATACCTAGCCACTTGGATTTTAGTTAATTCCAGATGTAGTCAGGTTGACAACCAAGACTAGCCATTACACTGAATAATGGCATGGTGAAATGGGGTCATGATGTAAGCTGCTGTCTGTGACGTAATCATAAAGTTGCTGCCATGATTATTGTTTCTGAGAACCGTGCCACCGACGTCTGCCCCATTTCCCGTTTTATGCTTCTCAAAGAGCAGCTTGGAATCCATCTCTTGAGAATGTTTCTGATTGGTTCGACCTAAATTGTTTCCAGGGCCTTAGTCTCAAAGGAGTCTGGGAAATGTAGTCTTTAGTATGCCCGTTTTAATAGTGCAAATGAGAAAGAAATAACAAAGACATATTCTCTACATTTGAGATGCTCACCATTTGGAAGGGCCATAGATACAGAGACAGATTATAACATGATATTATTTGTTCTAATTAAGACATAGTGTATAGAGCCCAGGGAGAGGAACCACATGAGAGCTCCCAAAGGTATAGGCCTTTGACCTAGGTTCTAAAGTTGAGTTTGCTGAATGAGAGAGACGGAGAAACAAGAGGGAAACAGAGGGAGGATGAGTTTGATATTACCGAACTCACCTAATTATTTTATGATAAAGATACAGAGCTGGTTGATTTTGGAAATAGGTGATAGTTCATTGTATAGAACACCACTCCCCCCTTGTTCATAGTGGGCAAGCGTTCAACCACTGAGCCCATGTTTTCCAATTGTTCAATCAGCATATGCATGTCTATAGCATCAGATTGGTAACGTGGTGACTGTTGCCATGGTTAGGAAGATAACATGCTTCAAGGATGTCTGCGTTCCCGGTTCTGCCTCTGTGATGGCCCTAGGTGCTCTTACTCTAGTTCTTGAGGGTTACTTGTCAAGAGACCACTGACCCCACCATTAGTGTGTCAGGCCCTGCAGTCTTCTTGATTCATGACTGAGGCTGTCATGTGTTGGGATCCAACACTCCTGGCTGAAGAACCACATGGGAGTGGGAGAGACCAATGAGGAAATGAGTACCTGACTCCTTCCTCCAGGGTTGTGGGTACACCAGCTGTCCTGGTAGGCGGATGGGGCTTGTCACAGACAACACTGCATGAACATAAGCAGCAAGGGAACAGATGGAGGACGGAAATGCTTTGTAAATGGGAAAAAATCTGTGGCAGCCTCAAGTTTGCTTGTGGCTGTGTCACAGGACATTGTCCTAGGAGCGAGAGGAAGGCAAAAAGGGCAAGAAAGGGTGAGACAACTCTCTGCCTGCCCTCTAGACTGGCTGCCAGGTGCTGCCGGTCTCCAGCTCTGTCTTCTCAGAGCTCACAGAGGCTGCCTCATCTCTTCCCTCACAGCCACTCACTGGCAATGAACCCTATGCCTGCCTTTCAATGTTGGCCAAAGTGGGCTTTGTTCCTATATGTGCACAGTGGGGTTGTCCTGCCTAGAGCCAGCCCCCTACTGGGTCCTGTGATAGGGTGGGTTGGTTTGTTTTTCTTTACAGGACCCTTGGCTGGTCCTAGAAAACCTGGACTGTTTTCTCTGTGTCACCTCTGTCCCTGTCGATTCTCAGGTACTTCGAGTTTTATAAGGAGCCTTTAGAATTCAATTCCACGAGATGCCTGGAGCTGAGGCAGGAGATTCTGGAGGTGAAGGTGCTGTCCATGTGAGTGGGGCTGGGCTGGGTATGGGTGGAGGTTGCATGTGGAGGTGGGGTGGAGCGGGCAGACCCCAGAACTGAAGGAAATAAGAAACACAAGGTAGACTTCAGACTTCATAGACTGAAAGTTAGATCTTCCACGGGCACTAGAAAGGCCTGGAAGATGTTTTATAACAAAGGCCACCTTTGCAAGGTCATGACTGCTGACTGAGCTTTGAAGTCCCCAGCTCAGTTACCAGCCTTCTTGATTATCATCGCTGGACGACTTCTGTTCAGTAGAAACCCAAGAGGCCTGGGAGTGCCCACTTGAAATTCAGTATTTTGTACTGTAGGGTTAAGCCTTGCCTACTTGATGTTGTCTTTTACAATTTTAATTTCTTTGAATGTTTTGTTAATTAAGTGATACAAAACCCAGGTGTTGCAAAATGGGATATGGTAAAGTAGCCTGTCTCTCAGACACCAAGTTCACACAATAGTGTCTGTGCACACACAACATCTGTGTGTGGAGATTGCTTAAATACATTTTTATATGAGTGGCAAAGAAGCATCTCTTACTGCATCCCACTCCACAGCCCATCACCCGCAATGCTCCCAGAGCCAGTGGAAGGAAGACTCAAGCCTCTTACTGGGTGCTCACTTGGGTCTTTTCTCTCTTGTTATGACATCCACGAATCCAGCAGACCTGCCTAGAGGGATCCGGATTACATTATATAGTTATGTCAGGCTCTGGATCTGTTTGGGAACAATTACATCTGAATGTGGGCAAAATGAAATTTATACAGAGGTAATGCTGGGTGCTTGTGAACCCATGACATAACCCCAAGGACTCCACCCACGACTGGCAGCCAGAAGCCAGGTAGTGTGGGTCATGAGGAAAGTACAGGCTTTGTGTTCAGGCAGATTTGGGACCAAAAGCTGATTCTGAGCGCTGCCAGTTATCGGGCAGTAATTATTGAGCTAATTACTTAATTTCTCTGAGCCTTCCCTAGCTAATAAAATAGAGATGGCATTACCTACCTCTTAGGTGTTGCTGCCAACTAGTGGAGATAGTTTGTACAGTAGAGAGCAGGCATTGCCTGGGGTGGGAGTGGCACACACCAACACTCAGTAGGTATGAATATTCCACTCTCTTTTCTCCCATTTCTTTCTTCTATGAAATCAGCAGCAGTGGTTTTTCTGAGTTATACATAGAATCTTTCAGTGGACTTTCCACCACTACAATGAATATATAATGAGATAATAACTCGGATGTGAGCAGGCCCATTGTCTTGGGGGTGGTGTTGAGACAGCATGCGGTGTCAGGGAACACGAGGTCGACAGAACAAAGTCTCTATTTTCATGACCAAGGAGGAAAGAAGGAAGAGGGAGAGAGCAGGTTCCCACCAGCACCATCAAAGGCCAGTCCCAATGACCTTGAGTCCTCCCGAACGGTCTTACCTCTTAAAGGACCCACAAACTCTCAATAGCATCACCTGAGAAACAGCCTTCAACACACAGCCATTGGATGTGTAGACCCTGTATGCATTGCTGCTGCTGAAAGTCCCATGAGTAAGGCCTTGGGAGAGTTCAGTGTCTGTCATGGTTGTGTTCCTGTAAAGATCAACAATCTGTGTGCCTTTCTAGAGATGAATGAGGCCTACCTCCTGTGGAGTCTACTTTGCACCAAGATGAGCACACAGCTCTGTGGTCCCAGCTCTGGGAGAGTCCATAGCCCAGAGGGGAAACAGACAGGAGTCACTTAGGAGACTAATTTTTAGGGTGATCGGGAACTTGATCTAGGGTGGGTGATGCCAGGCGAGGGTTTGCTGACAAAGGGCAGATACGGTTCTGGTCTGTGGGGTGATAGTTATTAATTAGGCCAAGAAGATTCTAAATGGGACAGTTGGTATGAGCCCTTGAGACAGGAAGGTCCCTGCTGGGTCCTGGCTCTGAAGGACCAGAGCAGCTTGTAGGTCAGCATGTGAGGGGAAAATGGAAGCTATGGTACCAGAGAATTCACGGTGCACCTGTGTCTTTTTTCTGGGGACTGTGGAACCTGGTGGACAGGATTTGGGGCAGTACTCAGGAGTGTGGTCTAATTGATGTTGTGGAATGTTTCCTAAGAGTCACATGACAAAGCCTACTCAGACCTGAGCTGGGAGCTGAAGCTTCCTGCTTATCATTTCTCAGAACTAAGGCCCTCACCTGTTTGATTGGGGTCCCAGAGAAACCCCTGTTGGCAGTGTTCCTCAGGTTTCAAAAGAAAAACAGATAAACTTTAAATTAGAAAACATAATTTCTTCATGGATATGTCAGATTCTGGACAGGAAGTGCAGAGGAAGCACATACACTGGCTGTTTTCTGTGTGTTGTCGATGATTCCTACATCCCAGAAGGCATTATGAAGCTACTTCATTTCTTTCTTTTCTTTCTTTCTTTTCTTCTTCTTTTTGTTTTGGTTTTTTGAGAAAGGGTTTCTCTGTGTAGCCCTGGCTGTCCTGGAACTCATTGTGTAGACCAGGATGGCCTCGAACTCAGAAATCTGCCTGTCTCTGCCTCCCAAGTGCTGGGATTAAAGGTGTGCATCACCACTGCCCAGCTGTTACTTCATTTCCTTTCCATTTTTTCTTTTTCTTTTGGTGTGTGGGCACATGCTTGTGGAGGCTAATGCTTGTGCATGTGGAGGCTAATGCTCGTGCATGTGGAGGCTAATGCTCGTGCATGTGGAGGCTAATGCTCGTGCATGTGGAGGTGAGATGTTGATGTCAAGAGTTATCCTCCATCTTACTCACTGAGGCAGGCTTTCTCCGTCAAACCCATAGCTCAGTGATACGGCTGGTCTTGCCAGCCAGCTTGCTATAGAGTCTTAGCTTTCTGGGGGTGGAATTATAGGCAAGCCACTCTGTCTGTCTACCTGTACTTTGAGTGAGCTCTGGGGATCCAAACTCCAGTCTTCATGCTTGCATGCCAAGTGCTTATACCACCAAGCCATCTCCTTAGCCCCAGATGAGTCTTGTGTTTCCTCTTTGTCCTGGAGGCAGTATGATCAAGCGGTGTCATGGGGCCTCTCTTCCTGGCTTGCTCATGGCCATCCTTTCACCATGCCCCCACACAGCTGCCCCTTGGCCTCTGTCTTGTGTCTTACTCTCCTCTTATAAGAGTGCCTGCCATGGACTAGGGCCCACCCCAGTGGCTTCATTTTTCCTACTTTTTGTTTTAAAGACCCCTTCTCCAAATACTGTCACACTGATGTAGGACTCCCACATATGAATTCTGGGGAGACATAATTCAGCCAATAAGAGTTGCCATTACAGCTGATATTTAGAGACCAGATGAGAAATTACCAAGACACTTAGATTTGAATCCACAAACAGATACTACAGGGAGAAAGGGGCAATCTCAGATTGCCCAGTAGCTGCAACCACACTTGCCCCTCGTTGCAGACTCATTTTGGTGGGGTTTGGCTCTTTCCACAGTTGCTATCGGTTCTTATCTCTGTCTTCAGGATACCTTGTCTCGTTCCTCAGGATGGATCCCTGGGATGAACAGCAGTTCTAGCTGTTGGCCTCAGGGTTAGTCAGTCTTGCATAGATGGTTTCTTCCATGGCAGCTGTTCTGTCTGGGGACTTGGAAGTATAGTGTAGGCAAGGCAATCACAAGTAAAGGCAAGACTGGACCATTCACAGGGTTGTGTCAGTCTGTGGGGAAGCAGGGAATAGCAAGCCCAATGCCACCCTTTCTGAATTCCCAAACAGAGAGTCTGTGGGTCCTTCATGGGAGATATTGGAGACCTCAGAAGCCAGCTGATGTTCAGATTATCTGGGTGCTCTCAGTCTTTGCTCTGCTCCAGCCTAGTCCCATGACCTGGATCACAGCAGGATTGACCTGAATAACAGGGAAAAGGTCAAATTCTATCCGTGGAAGGATGCACATACTGTCCCTTGGGGCACACAGAGTGTCAGCTGGTATTTTTGTCTGAGGACACAGGGAGATGGTGATTCCCGAGGGAGTAATTTTGATCCAAAATTTCTCAAATCAATGGTAAAAATCAGTCAGCCAGAAAACACCTACATGGAAAGTGCCCTGCTTCCTGACAGTGTCAGAGGCATCATGAATCTGATTCTTCTGTGGTTATTTGTCGTGAAAATGTCTGTTGCTGATTCTTGTCCAAATTATTTTATGTTTGATTTGAGTGTCTGTTTTTAAAAATAAGCCTTCAGTTGCTGCTCACGTTCACACCCACACGTGGTTCACGGCCATATCACTTTGGCTTCCTTTCCTCTCCTTGTGGGGCTGGACTTGGTGCAGAGTCAAGTAATGAGGCCAAACAGAGCAGCATGGAGCAAGGGCCACTGGCCAAAAGGCTCAGTCTCTGGTCTGGGAGGTCCTTATGCCCCTCAAAGCTCAGATCCAGAATGGTTTTCAAAAGGCTGTGTCCTCTGCCAGGTGGGGGACCAGTGAAGTTAGGTATTGAGCCCAGGAATCTCAGGATTAGATACTGCACGGGGCTCAGGATGTGCTGTACAGTGAACACATGGGTAGAGAAAGTGGAGAAGATTGGGGTGCACACAGAGTAGGTTAACATCACAGGCCCCAGGAGATGTGGGACGACAAGGGAAGCTCTCCACGTGATGAGGTGAATCACAAAGTTGTATAGCACTAACGGTCCAGAGCTAGCCCCAGCCTTCTCAGCCAAGCTCCACTCTTTGGACTCTCAGCTACTTTTTGTGGTGAGCACCATTATCCATCTGAGGAATTCGAGCATGCTGCTGGGGATTTGCTCACTTTCCTTCTTGTTCATAGATCTGCTACTTTGATAGATGAGGATTCCACCTTTCTTCTTCAGGCTCAACTCCCTCCTCACCTTTCCCCAGTATAAGGGCACTGTGGTTTGGCTGTGTTTGCTCCCGAGAGCTCATGTGCTAGAGATGGTGGGACTTTAACAAGTGGAACCTAGAGGGAGGCAGCTAGATCCTTAGGGGTAGTGTAGCCCAGTGTTGGAGGGGTGGGGCACAAAGGTCTCTGGCTCTCCTCTGGCTGGATAGTCTAGCTGAATGGGTGAGCTCCAGGTCCAGAGATAGACCCTGTCCCATAACTAAGGTGGAATATCACTGAGGAAGATACCTGACAATGATTTCTGGTCTCCACACAAATGTACACACATATGCCTGTGCATCTGAATGTGTGTGTGCAGGTACACAGGAACACTACACACACACACAGACACACACATACACACACACACACCTGAGCACGCATACTTCCTCATGTGTGCACATCCACACACATGCACATGCACAGACGCATGGGGTCTAGGGGTGGGAATAGGTGGCTATAAAAGATTAAACCTGACTCCTAACTATCTTCAGCTTTCTGCCATACCCCGTGAGAGCTTCTGACACCCTCGCCAGAGGGTAAAGTAATGGTGTCATCTGATCCTGGAACTTTCAGTTTCTAAACTCTGAACTAAACAGACCTTTTCCTTTGTAAGTACCCAGCCTCAGATGTTTTGTCTTAACATTAGAAAACAAACTAGTCTAAGATAAACTACTCAGTTCTAGCTCTTCTATGGATGGGCTACCTTAGTAAGCTGCTTTTTCTATCAACTGCAGTGTCTCTAGACCCTATGCCACAAAAGACGAGGCTGTGGGCATTACCTCTGCTCTTTAAGGTTAGAACCACTTCTGGTTAGAACCCAGAACTGATTTGTGTTTCTCCTTGCTTCTGTCTGTTCTCAAGTCAAGTCCCAGGAAGCAGTGGATGAGAGGGAAGGGCTTGAGTCCCTTCATGCTTAAATGATCTCCCTCCCCCCTCCCTCTCTTTCTCTCTTCCCTTCCCTCCTCTCCTCTCCTCTTCTCTTCTCTTCTCTCTCTCTCTCTCTCTCTCTCTCTCTCTCTCTCTCTCTCTCGGTGGCTGTGGATGTCTGGTGTCTTCTTTACTTGCTTCCTCACCTGTATCTTTTGGAGACAGGATCTTCGAGTCTTTTAACTGTCCATCATTTTCCTTTTGCCCTTTGCCTCTTCATCCTGATAAAATCCCTCAGTGTCATCTGTCACCTTCCGGTCCTAAAGTGCTCTCTCCAGAGCTTTGTTCTTAGAACATCCTTGCCTAAGGCAGTGATATTGTACTGGGTATCTTTGGGACTTCAAGGATGTCTTTTAGGCCTCTTGTTTTACAGTAGCTTTCACTGTGGTCATTTTACCGGGTAGTTTATCTTGTTCTGTCCCCTTCAGGGAGAGTCAGTTACCCTTGGTTATTCATATTTAAACTGAAAACAACTAGAAGCTCTAGTTCTGTTTGAGATGAATGAGCAAAATGCTCTTGTCTTTAACAGGGAAAGACATGGGCTTTACAAAGAAATGGATGGTCTGATTTCTCCACTTCGTTGGATGTCAAATATCTGGTTGCGGAAGTTGCAGGGTGTGGACTGGACTGAATGGTTCTTTGCTTTCTCTGCAGTCCTGAGGAGAGGGAGGGGTCCACCCTGAGACCTTATGCTGGCATGTATTCTAACACTGAGCTCTGGCCCAGTCTTGATGGCTCATGTCATTTACTGAGTCTCATTTTTTAGGGTCATGCCTCTGTCCACTGCTCCTCATTTTAGAATTTTGGGAAGGGGGAGGGGACTTTGTAATCATTGGCTCAGCCTCTTCTCGTTCTGTGGGCTTGTTGAGAGCTTTCTTCCTAGAGGCAGCTGTCTCTGTCACACTTTTTTATCCTGGCAGCTTTGAACAATTTGTTTTTCTTCTGGGATGTTGGTGGTGCCGTGAGAGAAAGGAGAGATGATCTGGGTCAGCTCTTCATCTTTAAGGTGAAAGTGTTCTGCACCTGTATAGATAGTGGATTTTTACACATGTGACTCCATTTGCTCTCTCCAACAACCTCTGAGGTGACCAGGGCTGAATAATGGAAGAGCCATCTCACAGACACAGCAACTGAGTGTCCTGAGAGATTCAGTGACTTACTCAGGTCACATTGTGAGTTGGGGATGGAATCAGGATTCAAGGTTGGGTGTCTAGCCTTAACCTTGACCCAAGATGTGACAAGGGTAAGGGAACACCCAGAATAAGGTCTGGATCCTGGGTACGGCCAAGCTTTGGGCCCCTGGCCTGGAGCGTTGGCAGTGGTGCATTTCTCTGAAGCGTTTGAGTCAGTTGCCAGTCCTGCTCTGGTGGGCTGTGAATTGCACAGAGGTAAGGGGAGAGGAGTGGTGGGTGAGCCAGGGTCCTGCTGTGTGATGGCATCTGTTTTCTTATGTCCTGTGGGCTGAGGGGTCAGGGCTGCTGCTGGAGATTTGGGAAAACTGCAAGGCAGGCTTGCTTTAGGCAGGAGGAGAGGGCTCTTTGAACTACCAAGCATGCTCCTGCCAAAGGGCCTTTGTAGTCAGTCTAACTGAGCTACACTTTCCCCCAGATAGTACTGTGGCTCACATATACATTATTTCAAGATTCTGTGCAAGGCTTCTCTCCTCAAGAGACTTCTGGCCAACCACATGGCAGTCACTTCACTAGTCCTTGGCTGTGCTTTTTTTCTTCCAAACAAGGCACTCTGTGCTTCTTTGAAACATGTCTTCCTTGTTATCCCAGAATCTCCATGCAAGTAGGGAGATGCTGGGTCTACTCCTGTATTTTCATACCTGGCCAAATAGAGGCGTTAATAAGTAGACTTGATCTGAACTCTGGTTCACCAACACACTCATTAATCTGGTGTGATACTCAACAACTCCCTTCCAGATGCTTATTGTGTATCGCAGCGCTGAGTGAGTGAGGAGCTGATGGGACGGTAAAGCTATAATTGGTAAAGCTATAATCTTTTTTGGGCTTCAGTGTGAGGGAGAATCACCTCTGTTTAGACACCGTCCCCTTTCCTGAGAGTGCTGGGGAACATCCTGGTGCAGAGATGTTTGAAGCCAGCATTACAAGGCCTGGGGTTGTTCAGAAGAGAGTCTCAAGTCTCTCTCCTCCTCCTGACCTACTAGGGAGGGAGCACCATCGTTATGAGCCCAGTGCTCTGTACAGTGCAGGGCTGGGCAGGCATTCCGTCCCATACAGAAGTGGTCTTGTTTCCTTTACAGACTGGTTTCTGAGAGAATGGTATGAGCCTTTGAGGGGAAGCAAGTGGGAAAGTCAACTTGCTTGAGGCGAAAGAGGTTAAGATGTGCAGATACGGACTGAAGGTGGGTTTTCAGGGATTGTGCGGGTGCATCCTGACCTTCTCCTCTGCCCCCTTCACTGCTCTGCAGGGTGAAGCAGTCTGAACTGTTCGAAAGGTGGAAGAGCCTCCAGATCTGCAAATGGGCAATGGACACTGCGGAAGCCAGCCTCTTCAAGTACGTCTCGTTGCCGTCTGTCCTCCCTCCTCGTAGTGTGGGTCCTCACTGCCACCTCTTCAGATGCCCACTATCCTGTCACACCTAGATCTCAGTGGGCATCTGCCTAGAGCTGGACTCTAGGGGCTTAGGGATGTGAGCAGTGGCCAGGTCAGCACGTGGTCAGCTAATGTATGCCATTCTTGGCTGTGGCCCTTGCTGTGGCCTTACCTGGTTGGGCCCATAACCTCTAGCTCAGACTGATATAAATCAAGGCTCCAACAAATGAGGTGCTTGTCTAAGGTACCTCCCTGTCCTGGGACACTGGCTCTACCCACCTTCTTGGAGTCCCATGCCTGATGTCTGAGCCTGGCCGTCGGTGTTTCTTAATTACTCTCTAACCCCAGTTAACAGGCAGCAAGAAAGGCAGTAGCTGAGTTTCCAGGATCTCCTATGGGAGCCAAACAGATCGGAGGCATCCAAAAATGCTTTTTTGTTAATGATGTACTTTGGGGTTTTCTCCATTGCTAGTCTCCTGCCAGCTTGTGGTATCACTCCAGGGCAGGTAGACCTTACACTAAGAAATTGATGTGGTCCTGGCAACTTGTGTCTAAACTGGGTTTCAGCCATTCAGGTTCAAGTTTAAATGAACCGAGGAGCTATTGACACGAAGGGACCTTGCACAGGAGACTGTAGAAAGTAGGTGTCACCGAGTGTTTGTAGTTTTCTTATCAATGCTTTCTTTCAGTTTGTGGTAATTCCAGACCAAGAAGTCTCCTCTCCCCTCCTGCTTTTCCTTCCCCTCCTCTCTTCTCCTCCCCTCTCCTCTCTTCCCCTGTCCGGTCCTGTCTTCTCTCCTCATCTGTCCTTCCTCTTATCTTCTCTTTCCCTCTCTGGTCAGGGTCTAATGTGTAGCCTAGGCTGGCTTTGAACTCACAACCCTACCTCCAACTCCCAAGTGCTGAGGTTTCAGGCATGTGGGGATAGTAGTATGAAGTGGCGTGGTTTTAGAAACCTAACTCTGTGATATCATGAGCCCCCATAGCAGGTGCCATAAGCCTCATGGAGGCTGCAGAATCCTAGTTAGAGGACACCCACCTGCCTTGAAAGTCCTAGTGGGCCTGGCCAGAGTGTCAGAGCATGAGATCAGATACAGACTCGGCCCCTTGAAGCATGACTACATGCTCTTTCCTCTAGACATCCCTGGGGCAGGGGAAGCTTGAACACATGGAATTAGAAAAGCAACATGAACAGGGCCAGCCGGTGAGGTGTGCAAGGTTTAGCTGGAACCAACAGCCCATCTAAGATGATGCTGACATGATAGGAGATGATATAATAAGAGCTCCATGTGGGGGGGAGGGGCAGAGAGCCTCCGGGGTTGAGGGGGTGGAGTGGGTTTAGGAGTGAGAAACGGAAGTGACATTGGGCCCTGCCTTTTCTGAAAAGAAAGCCTCCAGGGCCATCAGCTGCCTCTCACTTCAAATTACACCAGTCCACTTTTAAGTATTTTAGTTAGGACTCACTCATCTTTTAATGAAAGGGACAACAGGTCGACCTTGTATTTTTATGAAAAAAAAAAAAAAAAAAGTCCAGATCGGACATCTGGTCGACCATGCGGGGGAGGGGGGAGGCATTGGCATTCCAGTCACAGGATAAGACCCTGTAACAGCAGCCATCTCCATTCTGGCTCATACATTAGTCGCATGTCAGTTTGTGTCATGTGGGGCCATTTTCTAGTTGGTAGGTGTCTTAACTGAGGCTGGCTTACAGTTTCAGAGGTTCCATCCATTATCATGCTGGTGGGAAGCATGTCAGCATCTAGGCAGACATGGTGCTGGAGGAGCTGAGACTTGTACATCTTGATCCAAAGGCTTCCAGCAGGAAACTCTCTTTCCACACCCAGAGCTTGAGCATAGGACCTCAAAGCCCACCCCACAGAGACATACTTTCTCCAACAAGGCCACACTCACTAATAGTGCCATTCCTCATAGGCCAAGCATTCAAACACATGAGTCTATGGGGGCCAAATCTATTTAAACCCCCACAGCAGACTCATCTGCTTCTGAACCAGTGAAGCTGAAAGGTCCAGAGGCTGTGTTGTAGTACTGATCTCAGTTGCTAGGCCTTAGCCTTTCTTTGGAAGGTTTAGTCACATTCTAAAATCCAATCCTCCATAGGTAGACTTTATGACTAGCAGCCATCTGATTTCCCAGTGAAGATTTCCCAGCAAGATATGGAATCGTTAAAAAAAAATTTACATTTAACCTTTTGGCTCTGACAAGCTGGAGTCACAGAATTATGGAGAGTCAGAAACAAAAGAGGCAACTCTGCCTTTTATACATGAGGAGACTGGGGCCCAGAGTAGAAAGACACCTGCCTGGGACCCAATGCTGTAGGCCACAAAGCAGAAAACAGAGTCCTGGCCTCTGGGTATTAAATACCAATTCATATTTCTACCTCAGAGCTAATGAGAACACTCCAGACCTCCCCCAGGACCTACCAGTGGTTATCGTAGGGCTCTATGGAGGTGATCCATCTCCCAGGGCTGCCTGGACCCTAAGGGCACTGGGTCCAGAGTTGTGTGTACTCCAGATCTCCTTCTGGGCCTGCCCAGGGAGGAGGAAAGAGGTCATTGTAGGGTGCTGTGGAGAAGTGGTCCATCACCCACCCCCAGCCCCCGGACTGCCTGGATCCTGAAGAGGAACAAGCCTGGAGCTGTGTGTACTCCATTCTAACTCAAGGAGGCAGTGATCTGTGCCCATGGCCACAGTGAGAACCCATTAAGTTTCCAAAACAGGGAGGGGGGCCAAATTCCAGGAACTAAATCAAGAGCCTTCTTGGAAAGGCTTGGAGGAAAAACCAGATTGCTTCAGCAGCCCTGTGCCCCCAACCCCCACCTCCGGCTTCTTTGACTCTTTTCTTTTAAATCTGATGTCTGAGCTTTAACCCTGCTGTAGCCCAGCATTGGCTGTTTCTGAGACAAAAATTTCAGGACTCTTTCAACTAACTAACCAACTAACTAACTGACTGACTAACTAACCAGCTTCCCTCCCTTCTTCCCTCCCTCCTTCTTTCCCTCCCTCCCTCTCTCCCTCCCTCTCCCTCCTTTATTTGTATACTGAATCCCTGAAACATCTTTCTGGAGTCATGTTCCACTTTCTGCAGAAAGGCAGCCTGTACCAACTAGAGTCCCCAGTCTGGCCCTGCCCTCTTCCTAAGTCAGCTTCAGAATGACAGAAATGGATGGCACTTTTGGTCACCATACAGACCCTGGTTTTGTGAGACAGGGAGACATCTTTGTTGATTGGGGTTGAGATGCTAAAGAGCTCTGGCTTCAGGTCACTGGATGAATGAGGGGAGAACAAATCCTGGAGCAGTGGAACTCTGAGGGGGAGTCTCACCATAGCTGAGTGGGCACTGGTCAAGGCCTGGCTGGCTCCACTGGCACAGGGCCTGGCTTGGCTGGCACAGGGCATTTGAACAAGCACATGCTGAGTGCTGTGTGAGGTTTAGAGAGGCCCCGGTATCCAGCCTTTCCTTCCAGTCTGCAAAGGTTAGTGTGTGATTAGTCTGTGCCGCAGCCTTCAAGGAGAAGAGCCATTATGGAAGTTTGGCAGCCAGAGTTTCCCAGTAGGAAGTCCTAGAGAGACAGAGGAGCCTAGTTGCCAGGAAGATACTGAGGAGGTGGATTGGAAGTCAGCATGGGAATGGAATGGAGAAGAAGCCCCCATGCTCTGCCCAGTGTCAGCCTTGTCTCCATGCCTAGCAGGTCCACCTTGTCCAGGTGCTGCAATGCGCCCAACTTTCTCTTCACCACCCAGAAAAACACCCCAGTGGAGACGAAGCTCAGGTATGAGGTGGAGTCCAGTGGCTTATATCACATCGACCAGGAGATCTTCAAAATGTTTCCCAAGGTACATCCCTGACATGGTCTCAGAGAAGTGGATGGTCTGTGGCAGTGTCCCAAATCTGCACAACATACCTTGCACTCTGCATGCAGCTGCTTTGGTCTTATCCAACCAGTGGTCTTCAGCCCAGTAGCCTATCCACTGGGTTTCCGAGGAGTCCTGTCTGGGCATGACAATGCCATCTAGCTGTGGTTTGTGTGATTTGGGACCAAAAAAAAAGAGGTTAAAATTCTGCCCCTGGTATTGTGTGCTGAGGTCATTCCACAGCTATCTAGAAGAAAGAGTAATCGCACCTTGATCCCTCATCTTTGGCAGGCACAAGAGACAAAGTAAATACAAAGCACATAACAGCAGAAAGCAGACCCAGAGCAGAGACAGTCTGTGTGTCAGCCACATCAGATAGGAGTTTGGTGTCACTGTGTAAGAAGGCCTTTTCTGATTATTTATTAGTTAGATGTAGTAATTTGTTTTATTATGCCATTTTCATACATGGCTAGGATGTATTTTCATCACATTTCTGCCAATTCCTCCACCGCCGTCCTCTCCTGCTCCCCTCCCACGCCCCTTCCCCTTCCCAACAAGTTCTCCTTTAGTAACTCAATGGGTTTTATTGGAGTTACATACAGGAGCATGGGCAAGTACCCCTATGAGCACCCTACCTAGCAACTGCTAGTGGCCTATAGAATCTCTGGGAGGGCTGAACTCATAAGTCCATCCCCACTGCATGATAGCATGTTGACTGGTCTATTTAGGAGTGCCACCATCATGCCTTGCCCACATACCCAGGTGACCAGAAGACAGCGTCCCACCAAACTCCACCTCATCCTATGACTTGTCCATTGTGTCCACTCTCCTTTCCACAGTGATCTCTGAGCCTTGAAGGTGATATGCATGTTCCATTTATGGTTGGCCATCAATGGTCACTTATTCAGCCCTTTGTCTAGTTATCTGTGCAGTTAGACACACTGCCCATTGCAGAAGAAGCTTCTCTGAGCACAGCTGACACCAACACTAATTTATAGGGATAGATGTAATTATTTAGAAGGCCACTTGATGAGCACATCATGTACATTAAGTATATCAACAGCTATAGATTCCTAAGTGGGCCCTAGGACCTCCCAGCCATGGGCTTTTGACCAGGTGTGTAGGATCAGACGGGAATTCTCTTCTGTGCGGCGGGACTCAGTTCCAGTTGGAACATGGTTGGTTGTCTCCACAACAGACTTGCCCCTACTATTCCAGAAGGTACATCTTGCCTGGCCAGTTGTTATTGTAACACTTAGTGATCCTTTTCCCCTTTAAAGTCATAATCTCTTTAAGGCACTGGGATTCAGACCAGGCATAGGTTTGGTTGCTTCTCATACATCTATAACATGAGAGATGCTGTATGAAGGTGGTCAGTGATAGCATTGTAGCTCCCTGCTCACGGGCTACAGAGTAAAGATGTCTACACTCGTGACTCGTTTAGACCACTGAGGCTGAGAGCTGGGAAGGGGATGCAGAAATTGTGCTTTTGGCTGGTTCAAATGGTTTTGTGATGTTGGGGTGGTGTGGCTTCAGCAAAAGGGGGGGTGGCAAGAGCACATTCATGACTATGTCCTGGACGGGGAGCTATGGGATGCTGTGCATGTTTTGATGGGTCAGGGGAGGTGCTAGCAGGACACAACTAGAATCCCTCTGTAGGTCCGATTGCTGATACCAGAGAGGTCTGGTGAGACTCAGGCTTGGGAAATGGGCGGAGGGTACAGCACAGTGCTGGAAAAGGCGGTGTTGAGCCACTAGGTGGGTCTTTCAAGGCCCAGAGTGCGAGGCAGGTGGCAGATAAAGCTGTATCTTTAGCAAGTTACAGCACCATGTGACGTAGCCTGGGCTGGCCTACAGGTCCTTGGAGAGCCAGGGCATGAATTATTGAGAGCAGGAGATACAGCAAGGTCTCTACATCTTTTTCTGGAAAGAACCAGATAGTAAACAGCCGTGCAGGTCACCATCACCATCACTAATTGCCACCATGGTCCCAGCACAAAAATGGCCATGATCATGTGTAAACTAATGAAGGGGACTTCATCTTAGTGGCACAGACATCACATGTCTTCTATGAGTGGCTTCGGACGACTTAAAAATATAAATGTTATTTTCAGCTTGCTGGTCATACAAAAACAGGTGGTAGACCAGATGTAGCCAGTGATTTTTCCAGCCCCTAAATCATGGCACAAGGCAGCTTCCCTTAGCATAGAGGTGTCTCTGGGGTTTAAAAGGTCAGCTTTCCAGTCTCCTGTCCACCTAGAGATTCTTATTCTGTGGTTATTGGATGGTTGTTTCCAGACTGTTCTTGGTTTGCACGTGTTTAGGAAGCACCCACGGAAAACACCAAAAACCTCAAGGACTTCTTCCTAAGACTACTGCGGCTTGTTCTGCCTCTGCTCCTATTGACTGTGAGACCCCAGTGCTTTCCCTGTCCTGGTCCTCTGGACCTGTCCCTACAGGGAAAGTGGGTCACAGACTCGAGTGTGCCACAGAGGGTCACTACAGCTCCTTCTGGTTGAGCCTAATTCCTAATGCGGTGTGGCTCCCTGTGAGATGCTCAGCAATTGGTTGGCTGGTGGGTGTGGCTCCCTGTGAGGTGTTCAGCAATTGGTTAGCTGGTGGGTGTGGCTCCCTGTGAGATGCTCAGCAATTGCTTGGCTGTTGGGTGCTGGGGCAGAGCAGTCCTGCAGACTCCTGGTGTCAGAACTGGGAGGAAGAGTCACCTAATGCAGCAGGCCTTTCCTTCCTGCTCCTGTGAATTGAATTCCCCTTTCTCTCCTGTTCCAGACAAAGCTACCTCATTGGATAGAGCTTCAAGCGGGGACTTTTGGGGGAGGGGGGAGATGCGAAGCCTCAGATGCAGGTAGGATGGCTTCGGCTGTGACACCATGCGTGTTCCTCTCCAGGAAATGCCCTACTACCGCTCCCAGTTTAAGAAGTGTGCTGTGGTGGGCAACGGTGGCATCTTGAAGAACAGCGGCTGCGGGAAGGAGATCAACAGTGCTGACTTTGTCTTCCGGTAAGGGAGCCGCCTGGAGGGGCACATGCTGAGATTACTGTCACACGCCATCCACCCATCTTACATGTTCTCTCTCCTTGAGTGATGGCTACTTTTGGTTGTCAACTTGACTGTATCCAGAATTAACTAAAACCCAAGTGGTTGGGCATAACTGTGAGGGTTTTTGTTTTTGTTTTTGTTTTTTCCCCTTAGTTAAATCATTTGAAGTGGGAAGACCCACATCTATCTATCGTTTACATCTCAAATAATATTCCCCTTCCAGGTTACCCTTCCACAACCCCCCATCCCATTTCCCCTCCCCTTTGTCTCTATGAGTGTGCTCCCCCACCCACCCACCCACTTCCGCCCCACCGCTCCAGCAATCCCTATGCTGGGGCATCAAACCTCCACAGGATCAAGGGCCTCTCCTCCCATTGATGTCAGACAAGGCCGTCCTCTGCTACCTGTGTATCTGGAGCCATGGATTCCCTCCTGTACACTCTCGGTTGGTGGTCTAGTCGTTGGGAGCACTGGGTGGTCCAGCCAGCTGACATGACATTGTTCTTCCTATGGGGTGGCAGTCCCCCTATGCTCCCCCAGTCCTTCCGCCAGCTCCCCCTCCGGGGTCCCCTAGCTCAGTCTGATGGTTGGCTTCAAGCATCTGCATCTGCATCGGTCAGTTACTGGCAGAACCTCCCAGGGGACACACACAACAAGTTTCTATCAGCAAGCACCTCTTGGCAACAACAATGTCAGGATTTGATGTCTGCAGACAGGATGCATCCCCAGGCGGGGTGGTCCCTAGATGGCGGAAGATCCACTTTTAATATGAATATTTGAGGTGGGAATATCCACCTTTAATCTGGGCCACACCTTCTCCTGGCAGCCTGTAGAAAGAACACTCACTCAACCTGTGGAAAAGGAAACTCACTCTCCTTGCCTGCTTGCTCTCCCTCTTGCTGGGAAGTCCATCCCTTCACTGGCATTAGAGCCTACTTCTTGGAGACTCTGGCATATACTGAAACCACATGAGATACCTGGTGGACTGAACTACTACTGAATTCTTGGACCTTCCATTGGTAGACAGCCATTGTTGGACTAGCTGAATCATAGCCTGTAAGCCACTCTAGTAAGCCCCATATATTTATATGAATATATGAAGCTGATACAGATTTTGGTATCGGCAATGGCTGTAGAACAACAGAAATATAAGGATTTTTTAAAAGTATCTGGAAAAGGTTTTCCAATTTGCCAACACCTACAGTTACTAAAACCTCTTCCAGATGCTCAGAGTTTACCGAAAGCACTATGAACTAGTTTACAGACTTAAGGAGACACGTGCTTTTGATCATCCTGACTTACCAATTGTGAGAGGCAACACATTTGATGACTCTGTATGCAAAACTTTTTGACAATTTGTAGAAAAAAAGGGGGGGATGGGGATGCTGGGTGGTTGTTCCTGGCATCTCTGGATGAATTGACAAAGGGAAAGAATGAGCTCAGTAATAAAATTAATCAGCTTGTGGTATCTCAGAATATGGTGAAAGACAGCAATGAACTTTGATTAAATTGACCTGCCTCAGATGCACATAAACAGTGTAAAGGTTTCTAAGTGTGCCCTGGAAGAGAATCTTCCTTCCAGTAGCCACAGGGCTCAGGTTGTGGAAAATCCAACTAAAACCCTCATTATAAGGTTGTCTGAATTACAGAGAAAATTCAAGTCCCAGCCTCTGAAGGTGTCAGTGGTTAAAGGAGTGGCATTCCTTGGTAAAGAGTGGGATCTTGTAACTTGGGGTATGTATGTGTGGGAGGACCCCACTGAAGCTGAGAACTTTGAACCCTCAGATTCTCAAGGGTTTAATCTCACCTAAGGAAGGAGTCTCTCTACTCTTGGCACAAGATTGTGGCATGTAATTTTAAAAGAATCCCATGATTTCTCTGGCTAGGTGCCAGCAATGGCGGTCTCACCCAGCCCCCGTGGCTAGCTCTAAGCAGCCGTTTGGCTCGGGTTCCCGTGGCTGGTCTACAGAATGCCAACAACCACTCCGGTCTCACTCAGCTTCCTCTAGCCTCATGAGTGGAAAACACTAGAGACTTATATTTATAGCAGCCAGATTTCTATCGGTAAATCTCCAACCCCAATATGTCTGTGCAAAGAGCACACAATCAGTTATAATATTTACAGGCTGTAAGCCTAGACTGGGCAGATCTACCCTACACTACTCCATTCCCCAGCTGTGAAATCCCAGGCTATTTGTACCTCCTCCAGGCCACTTGGTTCGGCTCCATCTTCCACCTCCTCTCCCCCCATCTTCTTCTCCCTCGGTCCTCCCCCTCATCTCCCCTTTCCTTCCTCTCCTTCTCTAAAACTTCTGGCCCCGCCTTTCCCTTCCACCACCCAATCACAGGCCTGCTGAAAAGGAGTTGGAGATGCCTGATATCCCCTGACTTGTGTTGATGCAGGGGTTTTAAGGCTTAGGGAACTTATGATGCTAGAGTGGGTGCACTGTGTAGAACCTAACCCTCCACAATGTGAGGGCCCAGAAGACATGCCCTCCACTAATCCTGTAAGATACAAACTGGTGAGAGGGGCCCTTTTTCTTGTGCCAGACCTTGGGGTGGGAGACACTGCTGCTCAGCTAGATGAATTAAATGCAATGGGTTTAATTGGGCCTCAAAGTACCGGTGCCAGGTAGTAGCACTGAATCACCGAAGGCTGGGTGATCTTAGTCATTTTGATGGATAGCAGCATGTACAAAGCAATGTCATAATGGCCTAGCCCATAATTGGCAGCACAGGCAAAGCAATTTCTATGCTGAAATGACCCGTATGGACCTTTGGTACTGGCTAATCAATCATGGTGTTTCCAGGCGTGGGATAGATAAGAAGTCTCCTGAATTTTTGTTTGGTCTGTATAAGTGGAAAAATTCTCAAACAAATGAAAGAAATGCTCCACTGGATTGTGGCAAAGGGGAATCTTAACCCCGTGAATCAATTTTCCAGACTTGAGCCAGTTTGTAGACCCAGAACCCCTTGAATAGAGGTATGGTCAGGTTCACCTGGGGAAGGATCTTCATAAAATACCTATATTAGCTTTCTCCAGAGGGATCCAAGTCCTTTCAGAAGGGTAACTGTACACTGGGGGGAAGGAAACAATCGGATTTTCCAGGGTCTATGGGATACTGTTCTGAATTGATGCTGCTTTGGGGAAAACCCCAAGAAACATTGTTACATGAAGCCGCCACTGTATTTCTTGGGTTCTCCCTTAGGTTCATTCGCCAAGACTAGATGGACCATCCTAACACGCATATTCATTCTATGAGTTCTGCTATTCTAGAGAACCCTGACTAGCAGACTGACAGACCTTCCTTGTCATAGGGTTTTATTGCTGTGAAGACACACCACAACCACAGCAACTTATAAATGAAAACATTTAATTGGGGCTGGCTTACTGTTTCAGAGGCTTAATGCATTATCATCATGGCGGGAAGCATGGCACTGTGCAGGCAGACATGGTGCTGGAGGAGCTGAGAGTTCTACATCTTGATTCGAAGGTGACAGAAACTGTGTGCCACACTGGGTGTAGCTTGAACATAGGTGATCTCAAACCTCCTCCACCGTGCATCCTTTCAACAAGGCCACACCTCCTAACAGTGCCACTCCCTGTGGGTCTGGGGCCAATGACATTCAAACCCCCACATTTGTCGTACCACGTGCTCTTTCTAAAGACTCTTGGAATGTCCCTGGAGCCACCTGGTTATCCAGAATTGCCTTCCCATCTCAGGATCCTTAGTGCAATCTCAGTGTCCCTTCTGCCCATTAAGGCACAGGTTCCCAGTTTCAGAGGTTGGGATTTGGTTACCTTGGTGACCCCACTCTTGCTATCTTAGGAAATGTCTGCAGGTCACACCGTTCACAGTTCTGCAACTCTGTACCTCAGCAGTGCATTTCCAAATGGCGTCTCTGACTATCCCGCAGGCAGTTGGCTCTTCTGCCAGCTGACTTTTGCTAATCCCTTCCCTTAGCTCAAGCATTACTTCCTCAGAGAAGTCCTGAGTCCCCAGACAAGGTGATGGATGCTCCTGCATCTCCCTGCTTACATACCCTCACAGAGGCATAGGATGACCACAGCTTTCAAGGACTTGTTTTTGATGGTAGTTCCAGTATCTACATGGTTGTAACTTGAGTAAAGTCTAAGGACGGATTTGTTTTTTTTTTTCTGTTTGTGACACAGAGCAGAGATGACCTTTGTCTCTTAGCCAGCCACAGAGGTCCTGCCCACCTGGTGCTCATTGCCTCTTTCTGACCAGTAAGCAGATCCTTTCCTTTCTCTCTCCCTCCCAGCTACTTGCAGGTGACTAACTATGTGAGGCCATCTCTCTGCAGGTGCAACCTGCCCCCCATCTCAGGGATATATACCACAGATGTGGGAGAGAAGACAGATGTAGTCACCGTGAATCCCAGCATCATAATTGAAAGGTCAGTGGCCTGCTTTCTAAAGCTGTGCTGACTTTTGGTGGCTACCGGTCACTTGCAACCACTGAGCACTAGGAAAATGGTTGGTCCTGATTGAGTCATGCCAGCTATCTACATGAAGAACTCATCATTGGGTGGCAAAGATGTAATACAAACAAATGGACTTAACACATCTTGTTGATTTTTACATTAGTCATCTGCTAAAGTGATAGCATCTTTCTATTTGGGATAAAACATGACATATTTAATAACTTCCCTCATTTCTTGATAATTTCCATACATGGGACCTGCATTGTATTTCTTCTGGGCACTACAGATCTGAGCAGTTGCTACCCAGAGGTGGCCAGGAACCCATCAGGTGTGCTGGGGATAGGCAGTGTCCAGGTATGGAGGGGTGCTCATGCAAAGATCTCAATTCTCATCTGGTTCCCCTCTGTGGGTCTGCCTGAGAGGTCTGCAGAAGCTGTTCTGTTGGAATCCCTGCCCATAGTCAGCCTGGCTAGAGGGTGGGTAAGAGAGACAAGAGATGGGGAGGAGTGGCTAAATTATATCAGATGCCAGGAGCCAGGAGACCCCAGAGAACAGAGAGAGCTGCAGATGAAGGAACGGTCACTGGAAAGGACATGCAGGCAGGAGGCAAGGTACCAAGGAAGGGCCCAGACAAGCCAGGCGGCTGGGTCAGATGGTCACTCCAGTCTTAGGGAAGAGAGAACAGGGAAGTGAAGCGAGGCTCCACTCGCCAGCCCTAGCCTCGGTGCCTTCCTTGGCTGCCCTTATCCCTTAAATTGAACCCTGATGTCTTCCCATAGCCATACACTAGTTATTCAGCCCATAGCATCTCTTCCTGTGCCCATTTACAAAATAAAATAAAATAATACTGTCTTTGAGAAACGCCACATTCCTGGGGGCCATGAGGTGGCTCAGTGACCTGAGTTCAATCTTCAGGGCCCCGTGGTGGAAGCCTGCCAGAGTGTGTCCTCTGACCAACACACTTGCACTCTGTCATGTGTGTGCCCCCTCCACGAATAGATAAACAAACACATAAGGAAAGAAGGGAGGCTAGGAGGCCCTGTGAACTTTGTGTGGGGGAGAAGAAGGGGATAAAAGGGGAGGGTGAGGGGTGGGGTCTGGGGTGTTAGGGTGAGGCTGGGGATGGGGGGAGTGAGGTGGGGAGGGTGGGCTGCCATCGCACAGAGCTTGCTGCTGCTCACTCTGCCACCCCGCAGGTTCCACAAGTTGGAGAAGTGGCGGCGACCCTTCTTCAGCGTGTTGCAGAAGTATGAGAACGCCTCGGTGCTGCTGCCGGCCTTCTACAACGTACGCAACACCCTGGTGTCCTTCCGAGTCAAGTACATGCTGGACGACTTCCAGTCGCGGCAGCCGGTCTACTTCTTCCACCCGCAGTACCTGAGCAGTGTGTCACGCTACTGGCTCAGCCTGGGCGTGCGCGCACGGCGCATCAGCACTGGCCTCATCCTGGTCACTGCGGCCCTGGAGCTCTGCGAGGAGGTGCACCTGTTCGGTTTCTGGGCCTTCCCCATGAACCCCTCCGGCTTCTTCATCACGCACCATTACTATGACAACGTCAAGCCCAAGCCTGGTTTCCACGCCATGCCCTCAGAGATCTTCACCTTCCTGCGCATGCACAGCCGCGGCATCCTCCGTGTGCACACAGGCACCTGCAATTGTTGCTGAAAAACGAGCCCACCATGGGTGTCTCAGTTCCTGTCCTTCTCCCTGAAGGAGTCCTTGACACGGCCATTATGGCTGCTGTCACTCCCTAAGGATTTAGGGTTTGTGTTTGGGTCTTGGGGAGGGAGGCAGGGAGACATTCATTTAACAGGCTAGAGCACAGATCTGGGTCTCATTGAGACCTTTGGCTGCCCAAATTTCATAGCACCATCTAGAATCTCACAGCTCAGAGGCCATCCCTTCCAGGGAACAAACAGTGTGAGTGTCCTGGTCACATCACCTGGCTGAGCTCAAAAGATTTCAGGGATATCTACTCAATACCTGTGTAGTGTATCCCCAAGAGTCCAGGAGCTGAGAGCCATGCCCCTTAAAACAGCTCTTGGACACACACAGCCTTGGTGCCTCTAGGTTCCAGCCTGCATTTAACCTTTGACAAGAAGGAAATAAACCAGACCAGCCGTTTGCACTAAGACTTTCAAGCCAATGTTTATCGACTCAATAAGTGCTTAGCAATTTGCTTCCTGTTCTGTCTTCCTATTTTCAGCTCCATTTTAATCAGGAGTTATTTATAAAGATCGCTTCCTCTTTATGTCCCTGAAGACTGCAGAATCTGGTTAAACCGTGTTCCTGAATAGGAATCGTCAGCTGGGGTGCGCCTTGTCACGTGAGCCTGGTGGATGGCAGCTAGCCGGGGCTTTGACACCAACATCCTTGCTGTTTGTATTGTGAAGGTAGCACACCCAGGGTACACCCACCGTCTTCAAACACAGGGATTCATCAAGTCTGGGGTTAGGGAAATCAGCTGTGCCTAGGCTGATAGGTTCACATGTCATCAGCGTCTGAAATTTCTACCAGTTTCCTTTCTCCTGTGTACGTCTACCATAAGTGCTATGGTGCCTCACGGTCACTTGAACTGCGTTGTGGAACTGTGGAATGTCTGTGGGGAAGGCTTTATCCTGCATGCCCTCTCTCTGGCTCTTTCCCTCTCTCTATCTTCCTCTCTTCTCCCTTCTTTAGACATCTTTAAAAAGCCTGTTCTGATCTGGTCTGTGGTTGTGCTGGGGAGGACTCTGACGGAAGAATCATCTCTGTCTTCTGCAGAGGAGCAGACAGATCACATCTACACTTCAGCCCTGCATGCCACTCTGACAAGGTGCTCTGAGAAAACCCTGGGCAGGCCTTCCACCTGACCTCATTTTGTGGGTACCAGCACAGGAGAGAGCTGGCCCAGAGGTTTCTGACCAGCTTGAGTTCCCTCCTCTGACTTTCTGAGGTTGTTTCCTCTGGGCTCTGCCCTGCAGGTGCCTGGAGCTCACTCCACACTCAACTGTCTGGGTGCTGTCTTTCTGAGCTCTGACTGACTGAGAGGACCCCAGGAGGTCTGGACCCCTAGTCTGTGGGATATGGGGTCATGGAGCAGCTGTGGAAGCACGCCAGGTAGCATAATTTGGTAAATCAGCAACTACCACACAAGGACAGGGGTGGCGGATGGCTTTCTGGGCTCTGGCTATTTCTGCCAAGGAAGGGGTTTTGAGAGTGATTCATGTTAACTGAGATTTACAGCCAATGTTCACAGCTAACCAAACCCACGGAAAATCACTATAAGGTTTCATAAAGACAGATTTATCCCCCTTAAGGAGACAGACCTAGAGCAAAGAGGTGACTTCAGTGGCCAGACTGAGTGTCTGCCAGGGACAAAGCCCTCTACCTGGGGAATAGGTGGGCAAGAGCCTGGTCAGACATCAGGGTCTCCTTAGTCAAGGCTGCTTAGAACTTGCCCTACTCAGAGCCCTCACAGGAGCTGGGGATGGCACATCCAGCCATTCCATGCCCTTGCTTGAGGGATTAGGACACTCTCCTGGCTTATGGTGGCACTTCTGCCTATGAGTTTCAAGAAGAAAC